>MDKI01022181.1:0-13624 GCA_005239505.1 Nicotiana paniculata | reverse complement strand
GCATAATACCCCAGGATTATATTTGCAATGCCCGCTTAGTCTTCTACAAGACATAGTTGAGCGAGATCAGAGTCCAACCATACAAGAATTACTCACATCCGACCTTAAATCGCCTTTCAAAACCCTAAAATATAGCCTAAGAGGTTTCCCAATTTTCTTCCAAATTTCCAACTAAACCCACCAATTAAATTATGGAAATAACAATAGATTCATGAAATATAGGTCAAAATCGAGTTAGAATCACTTACCCCAACAATTTCTTTGAAAATTTCTCAAAAAATCGCCACAAATCAAGCTCTCTAGGTCCAAAAATAAAAAATGAGATGAAACCCTCGTTTATATGGTACCACGTCTGATCCCCCAAAGTGTTGACCGCACATTTTTTGTGTGGTCCGCACTTTCCAACTTCCGCGACCGCGATTCAAATTCAGCAAATGCAATACTAGGCTTCAGTAAATTGGCTATATTTTTCGGTACAAATTTTCAAAGGATGGATGGTTTAACTTTCTGGAAACTAGACTCAAAGAATTACAACTTTAATTTTTGGATCATCTTCAAATTCCTTATAAATTAAAAGATATAAGCTTACGAAATTAGACCATCAAACCTGTAGATTCCCCCTTCTGCGGTCCGCACATTCTCCACTATGGCCCGCACATTATCCACTGCCTTCACACTTTGGGAGTTTGCGGTCGCACATGGACTTTGCCTCAGCACTCCAAAAATGCGCCCTCTGCACTTCAACTGCTCCGTAACATCAAAGTGCCGAAATGCCTAAACTTGTTCAAAATACACCCCAAACACATTCGAGACACCCGGGACTTCGACCAAACATACCAACAAGTCCCAAAACACAATAAAAATTTACTCGAAGCCTCAGATCTCATCCAACAATATCGATTCAACGAATCACAACCCAATTGAAGCCTGATGAAAATTAAGGAATTCCAACTTCTACAATTGATGCCGAAACCTATCAAATCAAACTCCGATTAACTTCAATTTCGCACACAAGTCATAAATGACACAACATACCTATTTCAATTTTCGGAACTAAAATCCGAGCCCCATAACCACAAATTCAACTCTTGGTCAAACTTCTAAATTTCCAATTTTTGCCGTTTCAAGTCAAATTCAAATACAGACCTCCGATCACTATCCGGACACACTCCTAAATCCAAATCACGATACGGTACAATTAGAATCATCAAAACTCTATTCCGGAGTCGTTTACACAAAAGTCAAATTCCGATCAACTCTTTTCACTTAAGCTTCTTAAATAAGAATTGTTCTTTCAAATTGATCTCGAATCATCCGAAAACGAAACTCGACCACACACACGTAATTCATAATACAAAATATGAAGTTGCTCGAGATCTCGCGCCGCTGAACGGGACGCTAATTCTCAAAATGACTTGTCGGATCGTTACATGAAGGATAATATATAATATAGAGTAACTACGCCAATCAGGAAAAAAGAAACATTAAACGTTGATTAGTCCAATTTCTTTTTTAATTAGACAGTGTAGGTCGTCATAAAAAAGCTATAATTCAATTGAATTCTAGTGATTAGTATGTATGGCTTTGTGCAAAACAAAAAGATTAGCGTGATTTTGAAATTAAAAATATATTAACGTTCGCTAGTGTTATTGGAATGCAAACGAAATTCCTTGGTATTATCAACAGTGAAAAAGAACAATGAAATGAAGTTAAAGAGTATAATAGTCCAAACCAAATGTATGCATAGGATGGACAAGATAATGTTTATTTTTTAATAATATATATGATGTTCAAGTACTCAAGATATCATTTGTTTAACGCCCACCTTTTACTATTTCCATTGACATATAATTAGTACTTCTCTTTTGTTTAAAGAAGAATTCCCCATTCAATATTGGTATTTTAACAAAATGAAACAGTTGATAAACCATCTGTAAAAGCAACTTGCCATTAATGGCCGATCCTCCGCCATTCCATGTTTTCTTAAAATAAGAAGCAATTAAAAGAATAAAGGTTGTTTCTTGTTAAAAATAATTACTCCTATTCAAGGGTGCCGTGAAGTTTATTGACATTTAGCTGACTTTCATTCTTTAAAATGAAGGAGACCTTTCGGTATGAATATATACCTCTTTAATTGACTTTTCAAGTGTAAATTAATATTACTCTGATCAATTTAGAGTCCGTTTGACCATATTTTTTTTTTTTTACTTTCTCAAATTAATGTTTGGCAATGAAATTCTCGATTCTCACTTGAAGACGAATTTCTGAATTTTTCGAAAATTTAAAAATCTTCAAAAAGTTATTTTTTAAAATTTTTATTTACATCACTCACAAAAATTCAATACAACTCAAAATTATGTTTATGTCCAAATACAACTCTAATTTTTAAATACCATTTTCACTTTAAAAAAAATTCCCACTTTTTTCTGAAATTATGCAATTCTTTATGTCTAAACACCCCAGTGAGACATGACTATATCACCTTCAATAACATACATCTCAAGCTAGTGTATTTCAGGATCTTCATTCAATTATCACAACTACCTATTGAGAAAAATAGTTTAGACCAAGAGATATAGAAACTATTCTCATAATATAATTGAAATTGAAATAAAAAGAGAGTCTTGGAGCCGGAACAACGACAAAATATCTATCTAATCGTGGTAGTACGTAGAAGCCACTCATGCTAGGTTTTTTAAGTTGCATGCTTGGTTGCTGCTATTGGTGCCAATACATATTTAAAAATTGACTAAAACTGACTGAACCGTACCGAACCGAACTGACTTTAAGATTTTTAATAAAATTGTAGGGCCTTATATAAATCTACAATTGTAACGATAATTAGAGTAGGTTTTTTATTTTATAAAAACAAACCGAAGAAATACAAAATCGTATCGATTAAATTTATATGTGAAAAATATAATTATATATTAAGTTTTAAAAATAATAAAAGATTCAATTTTTTCTTGGCCCATGAAATTATGAAAATAGTTACAAGCCAGTAAGTAATTAAAATCAAAATCCTAATTCCTAAACTTATTATGCTACTGCTACTGAATCTAAATTATTTCCAGCATATTTACTAGCAAGACACAAAGTATTCTAGCGATTATGAGTAGCAAACTATAATGTAAGAATTGAATATGATTCCTTTTGTCTGATTTAGATTTATGAATATTTAATCTCCTATAGACTTTATTTTTGAATCCCAACTTGCTTAATATCTCTCTATTCGTGTGATTTATCTTTTTGTTGTATTTACTAATGTCTTTTACGCTGTTGTAGAGTAGTTGATGGATCTATACTCTAGTCATCTTTCATGTTTCTTAATTAATCAATATTTAAACAGTAAAACTGTCTAGAGAGTTTTGCAAAGTCCTATTAAAGTATGTATATTATTGCATTCTACTTTTACTAGTGACTTTTACAAGACATTTAAAAAAATACCGAACATTAATCGAACCGTACCGATATTGAAAAAGAAACCGACATGATTGGAACGATTTCGAAAAGTTTAATATTTGATTATATATAATAGAATAACCGAAAAAGTATGGTACAAATTTTATAAAATAACGGTCCGAAAGTGAGCTATTTTTTTTTTTGAAATAAAAAGAGAGTCATCATTTTCAAGTGGGAGGCCATTCTCCACTAAAAATCTCTCCTTTTCCTGCTTCTCTTAAGTAGTTGTCAATTCATTCCAACTTTACCAAAACCAAATCCCAAACCACTTTCAAATCCCCCAATCACCTTTTTCCCATTCTGTAACTCTTTTTTTTTTTTTTTCTTTTCATTTTCAACATTTACATATTCCATTCTTTCCAATTAATCCCATCCATTTTGCTTTATTTACTTTGCTTTGCTTTAGTTATAGTCAAATAAAAGCGACAAAGAAAGAAAAAGCCAAATTCTTGTTCATCAACCCCAATATGCTTTCCTGAAAAACCAGAAAAGGAAAAAAGAACGGGTTGAAGAAATTTGGAACAAGAAGAAGAAGGGTGTCGTGTTTAAGATGGTGATAAGGAAATTAGGCAAGTATGAAGTAGGAAGAACAATAGGGGAAGGAACATTTGCCAAAGTTAAATTTGCACAGAATACAGAGACAGGTGAAAGTGTTGCTATGAAAGTCCTCGATCGTAGTACTATCATCAAACACAAGATGGTTGACCAGGTCTATCCCCCACCTCTTTTTTTTTATCTACCTAATTATTGAATTGGGAATAATTCGAAAAACGAAGATACCCAACTGGAGCTTCTTTCTTTCTTTCTTAGTTTTCTTTTCATATTTAAAGTGCAAAATGTTTTTCCTTATTTGGAAATGAGTGGGTCGTAACTGAATTGGAAAGTGGAGTGATTATTCCTATTAATTATACTTAGCACTTTTTAATTAATTTCTCGACTTGTTGTAGCGGTAAAAGTTGTTTTTGATAAATGGAATCAATGCGATAAGTTGATTCACCCTTTTAAGTCAATTAATAAATATTGTTGTTGTTGTAAGTCAATTAACAAAAGGTACTTGAAATTTTAGTTAATTGTTTCTCGACATCATAGAGAAGCTTTTAGTTGTTTAGGGTGTTATTTTGACTGACCCTGCCATATGGATGGTGATTTTCGGCAATTTGTGTGACTGCAAAGCAATGGAGAGGACAATGTTAGCATAAGAGTGAATTCGGTTGAAGAAGGAAATAGACCTTTAGCAGCTTATTGAAGATCTCATATGGTAGCAAATCAAGTTTGAAGACTTCTATATATTTTCCTCATCTGATCAATAGATTCAGATTAGCTTATAGATCATTCTCGAGAACGTATACTCGGTGCTGCTAGGTAATAGTCGTACTATGTTAGAATTTGTCGTAGTTCAAGAGTCCAACTTCATTTTTAAAAAAAGTTAGAAGAGTCCAAGTCTTCTCTTCGAATGTCAATTTCTAAAGCATTTCGTTCCGTACATATACATTTGAATTTTGTAAACTTGTGTTGTGGCGACAAAATTTCTGTTTTACTATAACTGTTTTTTCTGTTGTCTAATAAGATGTTTCTGCATTGTCATCTTGCAGATAAAGCGGGAGATATCCATAATGAAGCTTGTTAGACATCCATATGTAGTTCGATTACACGAGGCATGTGCCAAAAGCAAGAGCCTTTGGCTTTTAGTTTCCTGAAATTCATAGTCTGTTTCCCTTTTAGGTTATCCGTTATTGGTATTTGGAAGATTCTCTATGCTGCTGATATAAATAACTTTGGCTGTCAGGTTATAGCAACCCGCACGAAGATCTATATTATTTTGGAATTTATTACAGGCGGTGAACTGTTTGATAAAATAGTAAGTCGTACCTTAAAATGGACTAAGGAGATATTGCAGATTATTTTCCTTTAGCATATATTTTTGTTAGATTGATCTTTGGTATGCATTTGTAGGTTCATCATGGGCGATTAAGTGAAGCCGAGTCCCGTAGATACTTCCAGCAATTGATTGATGGAGTGGATTATTGTCACATCAAAGGAGTCTATCATAGAGATTTAAAGGTATTTGTTGATAAAATGTAAAATTGAGAAAGCAATAAGTTATTATGCATTTAAATAAAAGTCTGACCTTTTTGAATTTCTCAGCCTGAAAATCTTCTGCTAGATTCCCAAGGAGATCTGAAGATATCAGATTTTGGACTTAGTGCTTCGCCTGGCGAAGTAAGATCTCAAGGCTCTACCCTTTTTTTTTTTCTATAAATAAAACCTTTACAATTTTAGCAGAAGTCTATATGCTGCTAACTACTGTCAATAATGTTCTAATAGGGAGTCAACATTCTTAAGACAACATGTGGAACCCCCAACTATGTTGCACCAGAGGTTAGTTATGCAGCTTCCATTATAGTAGTCTAGTCCTTTGGTACAAGTATATCTTTGAACGAGTAGTTTGATCAATAATGTGTATCCTTTACTTTTATTATGGATTAAGATTCCCTTTTTTGTCCTTGCTATTGAAACTTTTTACTAGGTTCTTAGTCACAAAGGTTATGACGGTGCTGTGGCAGATATTTGGTCCTGTGGTGTCATCCTTTATGTTCTGATGGCAGGTTATCTCCCCTTTGATGAGGTTGATCTCACTACACTGTATGCGAAGGTAGTAGCTTTGCATTTTCACGGTTGTGTACTTAATGCCATTATTTTCACATTTCATCATGGTAAAAGAAGATTATTTTGTAGCAAAGTTTTAATCACCAACATGTATGCTTATATTCTTTCTGCAGATTGAAAGAGCAGAGTTCTCCTGCCCGTCTTGGTTTCCGGTTGGAGCAAAATCACTCATTCATCGAATTTTAGACCCAAATCCTCAAACAGTAAGTACTTAATCAGGAATGTACATGTGGTAAATTGCGCCCATAAACATATATTGTTTCGGAAACTTATCCGTCAAAAATAAATTTACGTATTGAATTTGTACAAGATTGCAACTTATCCGGTCTGTTCGTATGCATTAACAAACTTGTCAAATAAAAGCAAGAAAGGAATTTTAATGTAAATCCTTTTCCTTTTCACCTCTCTTCTTTCCCCCTCTCACAAATGAAACCACACTGCTGTCCTTGGCACTCTCCCACTATGCTTTTGGGTATAAGTCGACTTCCATTACTATAGAGCTAGATGGCGTCAAAAATATGTACTACTCCTTTCGTTCCAGTTTATGTGAACCTATTTCCTTTTTGGTCCATTCCAAAAAGAATGACCCCTTTCTTAATTTGGAAACAATTTAGCTTAAACTTCCAATTCTACCTATAATGTGAAGTTTTTATAACCACACAAATACTCTGGACCCCCTTTTGACTTGTTTAGGACCACAAATCCCAAAAGTCTTCATTTTTTCTTAAACTCCGTGCCCAGTCAAACAAGTTCACACAAATTGGAACGGAGGGAGTGGGTGTCTATGTGACGTAAAGCAAGTCATGCACTGCTTCGTATGTTTAAGGGTGAATCCACTGTTTTTTGCCTTTTGAATCAGAAAGTACATTGAAAATGAATGGAAGAAAATTAACAAAAAAATGGATGGAAGAAAAATAGACAAATGTGCTGGTTCTAGGGAAGGAGGTAGAAAGAGAGTGAATGGACGAAAGAAAAGGAAAAGCAGAGTGCTTCACATTTTGTTTATATTTCTTGGTTGTGCTGAAATTTCAGTTCTTCATGATGATCTCCATTATCATGGACCAAAGCAGCATCCAGTAACTTCTGCCTTTTGGGTTTCACCTTTCATCTTTTTTCTTCGTATCATCACCATCACTGACATAATCCAACTGTTTGAACCATTTTTTTCATTTAACCTTTTTCTGTATGATTCCCCCTTTCTTTGTCTAACATTCCTGTTCTACCTTTACATATTCTTCTCATCTTAGTACTAAAATATCAATAAACGTAAAACAACTCAGGAATACAAGAGGAGAAAGAGAAGAAGAAAGGAAGAAGAACTGTTGGGATAGTAGGCAATTGCAGATGGATGGGGGTTCATTTCAAGGAAAGAGAAAATAGGATTCTCCTTAAGTCTTTATTTCACCGTTTTATTTAACTGACTCGTTTTTAAAGTTTAACAGAAGTGCTAACTGCTAAGTTGCAACGTTTTAAAAAGTTCTGTGTAAGATGCTAATATCTTTTTATGGCTTCTTGAGTTATTTATTCGATAAATTTTCGTTGTATTCTCTTACTTGACTTCATGTTACTTTTGGGTTGTTCTTGGAGTGAAGCTGCTGTATTGGGGTTTAAGCATTATACAGTAATATTGATCATGAAGAGAAATTTGTTCTTTTACAAAAATTTACGTCTTTTTGTGATGGTACCGCTCTTTGATATCCTGCTATTCTGTGCAGCGTATTCGGATTGAAGAGATCCGTAATGATGAGTGGTTTAAAAAAGGTTATGTTCCTGTCAAAGCTATGGAGTATGAAGATGTCAATTTAGATGATATTAATGCAGCTTTTGATGATACCGAGGTTGGTAAGGCTTTGAATTGCTGCTTTTGATATATAAAACATTTTGCTGTTTAAATGGGATTTTAAGTGAAATCTTGCCAAGTCTTGCTTGGTGGCAAGCTGGTAAGGATCTACCCTGAAGCATCAGTTTGTACTTGTTTACTGCTAAAGTGGAATGTCCTCTTATCATTATGTTGAGAATGTAATTGTTTAGTGTTGAGTAATAAAACATATTGGGGCTAACACTTGTATTTTGAGGATGAAAATAGTTTTATAAAGGTGCTTTCAATATAACTTTTTGCATTATCCCGAATCTTCCTGAAATTTTTCTTCGGAGAAACAGAGGATATGGACCAAAAAATCAAAGAAATTTCAATTTGGTAGGGATTTTAGGGAGTGTTTGGTATGATGAAATATATTCCTGGGTTGTTCTAGTTATCGACTGTTTATATTGTTTTCGTTTGCTTTCCCCTTGTTTTTATGGCACCCTACAATGTCTTATAGGAGGTGCGACCCAATGAGCAATGTGATAATGCGGATGCTGGGCCTCTGGCACTAAATGCCTTTGACCTTATTATTCTCTCTCAAGGATTGAACTTATCCGTATTGTTTGATCGCGGGCAGGTATAAGTTCTAAAAATTATACCAAATTGATGATTGTTGCTCTCTTTCATAGAATCATAATTATTATAGTATCCATTAACATATTTATCAACTAGTTAAATATATAAGTTGCTGGTCCTAGTTGCTTGTCATTATTAAGCTGTTGGTCTTCAACTTCGATAAGTGAATTGTGGATGCTGGCTTTACAGGATTCAATGAAGCAGCATCAAAAACGCTTTCTTACGCAGAAACCAGCAAAAGTTGTTTTATCAAGTATGGAAGTTGTGGCCCAATCCATGGGTTTCAAGACCCATATCCGCAATTTTAAGGTAGACCAATACCTTTACTTATTAATAAGGGGGATCTCGAGCTTCATCACTTGGGTTCCCTATGTCGTTGTTCCTTTCCTTAAGTTCTATGCTGCAGTTTTCTTGGAGAACCCTTAAGGTTAGTCTTTTTTGTGCATGTATGTCGCAGATGAGGATAGAAGGTCTGTCCGCGAACAAGACTTCACATTTCTCTGTAATTCTGGAGGCAAGTTTACATCTTACCTAAGCTGTTTAATTTTGTGTGGTACTCTTTGTGTGCTAGCTAAATGTTTATTATTCAACAGGTGTTTGAAGTTGCTCCTACAATTTTCATGGTAGACGTTCAGAAAGCAGCTGGCGATGCTGGTGAATTCCTCAAGGTTAATTCTATCTCGTGGATGAATATACATCGATATTTTTTATTGCAACACATTCTCTTTGCTTCTCTAAAAGTTCCTACATGCAAGTGCTTAGACTGATACCTACTGTGTTTTACAGTTTTACAAGAACTTTTGTGGCAATCTGGAGGATATTATCTGGAAGCCATCAGATGAATTGTGCAAATCGAGGGTTACAAAAACAAGGAGTAGAAAGAGATGATATTCGTGTTAAAGAATGTGTTTGTAATTTTGTGTTTGTATGAAGTTTATAGTTTGTTGTAAACTTTTATAGATTGACATCTAACCTTTGAAGCCACGCTTTCTAGGCAGTGAGTACCCTAATATAGTCGAGTCAAGTGAGGGCTAAAGCTCCAACGCTTTCCCCAGGTTTTGTATTTCTATCTATCCTCTTAGAGCAAAAAGTAAACATACAAATACTTTTAGAGAAGATTTTGTCAAGTTGATAAATTTGACTAGCTTCTGCGAAACATGTCCATTTTCAACAACCTTATTCCTTGGTTCATGAAATTTATGTGAACAGCTGAGGTAATTGGTGTGAAAGCCATATTCTGCCCGACACCTGAGCTTTAGCAACAAAGTCATTCTTCGAAAAATGTTTTCCACAGTTTGTATTCTTCTCAAGTTTCTTACTGTTTTTCGTTTGAAATTTTCAGTCTTCCAATTCCGTAATCCCAGGTTTTACTGTCATTCGGGTGAAAGGGAAAAAGAGAAACAACAAAACATTAAACATCCTTGTCCCACATGTCATATAAATCAAAATATGGCATGAGAAACCTTGAGTATAACTGACATAGCAATTGGAATATAAAAAAGTATGGAACTCAATATGCTGGGATACCTACTGCACCACATTAATCCAAAAAAATTAATATAATACACTTTATTATTCTGATTTTCCTTTCATATGACAAGTTACATGAAATTCTGTATATCAATCAATGAAAGAACGTCTACGACATTGTGATATTGCGTGGAATTAGGTAACAGATACTTGACAAGAAAAATGATAATCAAGAAAGTAAAGTAAGCCAAGGAATTAAACAAGACTACCAAAATCGCCACAAGAACAATGTCCATTTACAAATTTGTGCAGCCTTTTACTATCTCTAATGAGGATTTTTCTTGAAGTTAGCTGTGAGATGAATTTCATAAAGCTGTGGCAATCTCTACACATGCTAATACTCTTAATAACTCGGATGGGTGCAGCACTTGGTGTGCTCAGCAATCCAAATGCAACAGCCAACTTTTCACTGTGTCGACCTCTAGGAAAAGCTGCTTCATCATCTTCTTCAGTTCGCAGCTCCAAACTTGTCTGTAACTCGAATCCCATAGTACTTGCTTTGTCATCCAAATCCCTTAAGAAATTGTCTATATTTTCATATGGAGGATTCAACCGATCACCTGTTCTAAATGAATGAACTTTGTCCCTGATGCTGATCCAGCTCCAATCCTTTAGTTTTCCAATTTTTTCATCTTTCATTAACTTTCTCACCCTGGAAACATCCTTCCATCTCTCCGCTGAGAGGTACATGTTTAACAACAAGAAGTAAGCCTCTGAATTTTTAGGATTCAGGTTTAGCAGTTGTTCAGCAGCATAAAAACCAAGCTCTGATTTCCCGTGGCTTCTACAGCCGGCTATTAAAAGTGACCATATAAATTCGTTAGGCTCAAAATCCATCTTCTTCACGAAATCAAAAGCTTCATCTATCCTACCTAACCTCACAAACATATCAATCAAGCATGCATAATGGTCCATCACGGGCTTAATTTTATACTCTTTTTTCATCATGTCAAAATATGCCAATGCCTCTTCAACCAGTCCAGCATGGCTACACGCAGAGAGCACGCCCACAAATGTAACCTTGTTTGGTCTAGCTCCGACGAATCTCATATCCTCAAAGAGCTGCAATGCTTGTTTAGAGTAGCCATGTTGTGCGAAGGCTGTAATCATAGATGTCCAAGATATCAAAGTTCGCGTAGACATCTCCACAAAAGCTTTACTTGCCCTGTCAATACTTCCACATTTACTATACATGTTAACTAGGGCAGTTCCCACGACAACATCAGATAAAAAACCGGACTTAATAACCTGAGCATGAATTTGCTCCCCTTGTTCCAAAGCAACCAAACTACTACATACAGTTAACACACTTGAGAAGGTGAATAAATCAGGCTTCATCCCTGATCGATGCAGTCTCAGAAAAGTGTTCAGTGCCTCAATACCACTGGAATGCGAATTGATGATACCATCCTCGGCAAGATCCATCATTTGAGCTAGACCTGCAATCATTGCATTCCATGTAACCAAACTAATTGTGTCCATTCCATCAAACAGCTTTTTTGCCTCTATAATCCATCCGTTTTTCAAGTATAAGTACATAATTGAATTCATTACTCGTAAATTAGAACCATACCCTAGCTTAATGCTCAAAGAATGAATTTGTGATCCCATCTTTAGAGCCTGCATTATGCAACACATGCTCATTACGCTTGTCAATGTGAACTCATTAGGCTCCACATTCGCGCAAAGCATCTCAACAAAAAGGCTTAATCCCATTGCAGAATCCCCATTATCTCCGCAGGCAGATATAGCTGTTGTCCAAGAGATCACATTCTTATCAGAAATCCTCCGAAATGCTTTAACAGCAGATTCCAGATTGCCGCTTTTGCAATACAAGCTACAAAGAGCATTGCCAATACTTGTATCATCCTCAATTTCATACTTTACCACATACCCATGAATCTGCTTTCCTAACTCGAAATCAGCCAACAAAGAGCAAGCTTTGTATGCAACACCTAACGTATAATTCGTGGGAAATCCACCTACTTCCAACATTTCCTGAAACACGGAAATAGCTACCTCCGGTTGCGCATTGTGAACATAGCCAGACATCAAAGATGTCCATGTAACAACATTTCTTTTAGGCAAATTATCGAAAACCTTACGTGCACTATCCATAGTCCCGCACTTTGCATACACATTAACTAAAAATGTCATGAGAAACAAGTCCTTATAGATACCCATTTTGATAATGTGGGCATGAATTGCTTCAGCTTCTGAAACTGAATTATTCTTGATACATTCTTGTAGCAGCGGAACATAAGCAGCTGATTCTACTTTCTTTTCACCTTCTTTTATCAGTGAAAGTGCTTCTCTGAAATCAAGATTGAATGGGTCCAAATCTTTATCCAAAATCATAGGACTATGATTTCTCTATCATAAATTAAACCAGAAAAAAAAAAAGAAGCAAAAATAGCATGAGCACTTCGACATAAATGAAAATTTTATTACTACTTAATTCAAGCAAGTAGTAGTAAGTTAATGAAATAAACTAAAGAGGCGAAATAACTTACCTTTTCTAATGGTAAAGAAGTGACTGTAGGTTTCTTGAAATCAGGTTCGAGCTTAAGGGTGCTGCCTACTATAACTGAAGGCAGAGAAGCCATGATTTCTGTTCAAGTATAAAAGAGGAAAAATATTTTGATTTTAGTTCATTCTTCTATCGTTATTTATCTGAATTTTGAAAAGAAGAAAGAAAAATGTTATCTTTACAGTTTTGATGTGTTTGGATGAAATTGAACTGAAAATCCTAATAAGGGAGATCGGTAGATATTGATTTCAGGGAGTAATGTGGACCCCACCAAGAAGTTAGTTTCGGGAATTAATCTTTAGCGGGAAATTCACAATTTGTTAACGACATTGTACGCAAGGGTACGAATATAAAAAAAAAATAAACTGGTACAACCTATTAAATTGTTCTAACAATATAAAATTTTTTTATAGTGATAGTGTATATAATTTAAATCAAATTAATTGGACTTGTATTAGTGACGATATATACCTATTTTCAAGACCAAATATGAAAACTTCGATTATAAAACTATTTTATTTGGTGTGAAAATTTTAATATAAAATTTCTACAACCATGTAATATGCATCAAATAAGAATCACTATACCCAGATTGTGACTAAATATCCCAGCCGCAACTGTATCGATATGGGATAGCTTCTGTAGTATGTTTGTGATTTATACAAACACTAGTAGTAGATATAGAGATTAGATAGCTAAATGTTTATTTACAGTTGAATTTGTATACGTGATTTAAAGACATATAAATTAAGATCATGATAGAATGCTAAGAAATAATGAAGAACAAGACAAGACAAGTTTTGGGGTGAAATCTCTCATCCCTTCTCATTGATTCTACAAGTATTTATAGGCAAAGAAATAAGACAAAACCTAAACTAATTGAGAAACCTAAACCTAATGGACTAGGAAACCTAAACTTAATTGGCTAAGTATTCCTAAACCCATACAATTAATTAATTGTAACTTACTCCTAAATAACATAGGAAATATACAAA
>ML337096.1:0-16717 GCA_005239505.1 Nicotiana paniculata | reverse complement strand
ATCTGTCAAGGCTGGAAAATCATGATCATGTTGAGGAGGGTGGAGATATTAAAAAAGTCTTTCATGATGAGCAACTTTTTGCTATAACCCAAGACCCTCCTCCGTGGTATGCTCATTATGTGAATTATCTGGTGAGTGGGGTACTTCCTCCGGAAATAGAATCTGAAGCAAGGAAGAGGTTCTCACGCGATGTGAAATTTTACTACTGGGATGAGCCCTACCTGTACAAAGAATGTGGTGATCAGTTAATGAGGAAATGTATTCCTGATATAGAATCGGAACTAGTGTTGTATGATTGTCATGCATCACCATATGGAGGCCATCATGGTGGCGATCGAACAACAGCGAAAGTGCTACAATCTGGCTTCTTTTGGACATCGCTATTCAAAGATGCCCACGCATTTGTTAAAACGTGTGACCAGTGCCGGAGAACAGGAACGATAACAAGGAAGCATGAGATGCCTTTGAATAATAACTTGGAGGTAGAGATTTTTGATGTATGGGGATAGAATTTATGGGTCCATTCCCATCATCCAGGGGAAATAAATACATTTTGCTGGCAGTTGACTACGTGTCGAAATGGGTGGAGGCAATTGCATTGCCAACGAATGATGCCATGGTTGTCGCTGCGTTTGTGAAGAATAATATATTCTCCAGATTTGGTACTCCACGTGCCTTGATTAGTGATGAAGGAACCCATTTTTTCAATCGGTTGTTGAATAACCTTTTAGCTAAATATGGGGTCCGTCATTGAGTTGCGACAGCATATCACCCTCAAAAAAGTGGACAAGCAGAGGTATCTAATAGAGAAATCAAGCATATACTAGAGAAAACGGTGAGTGTGAACAGGAAGGATTGAGCTGCTAAGTTAGATGATGCCTTATGGGCATACAGAACAGCGTACAAAACACCAATTGGGTCATCACCGTACAAGCTGGTCTATGGGAAGGCATGTCACTTGCACGTAGAGCTTGAACACAAGGCATTTTGGGCCATCAAGATGCTAAACATGAACCTTGAAGCCGCGGGTGAGAAAAGATTGCTGCAGTTGGATGAATTGGATGAGTTTAGGTTGCAATCATACGAAAATGCCAAACTTTACAAAGAAAAGACCAAGAGATGGCATGACAAAGATATAAATCCGCGTCATTTTGAGCCAGGCCAATATGTATTATTATTCAGTTCTAGGCTTAGATTGTTTCCTGGGAAGCTGAAATCGAGATGGTCAGGCCCATTTGAGATAGTGAGATTCACCCCATATGGTGCACTTGAGTTGCGAGCTATACATGGTGAAAGAAAATTTTTAGTGAATAGACATAGAGTCAAACACTATTGCGGTGGCACCATGAATCGTGAGAAGACCAAAGTCGTGCTCGCTGATGAGTGAGGCGAGATTCTGCGTCGTGCCGCGACATTAAATCAGGCGCTTCATAGGAGGCAACCTATTGACTTGTTGTAATCGTCGTGCCACGACATTAACTAAGGCGCTTATTGGGAGGCAACCCAATGCTTAGTTAAATCTTAGCATAGCTAGAAGTAGTTCGTGTAATTATAGGTATTAACGAGCTTGCAAGTGCATTCGGGTGAAAGGAGCACTGTGCTAGCATGACGGAAAGCCTGGCTAAAGCCAGGGGCACTGGGCGATCGCGGTTCACAGTAGCTCAAATGCACGCGATCACGAAGACCAATTGACCTCACCACCCACGCGCCTGTCATGACCCTACGCGATCGCGATCGCGACCTAGCCCACGCGATCGTACTTCACCTTCTTCCAAACCTACGCGATCGCAACTCGATTCACGCGATCGCGATGTACAATTTTGCCTGGCCCTCAGAGTGTTCTATGTGATCGCAGCCCTTTTCATGCGATCGTGATTCACAGATCCCTGCTGCACAAAAACCAAAAAACCAGCAATTCTCTAAGTCCAAAAATGCCCGTTAACCAACCGAAATCCATCTCGAGCCCCTCGGGACCCCAACCAAAGTTACCAACACATCATAATTGATTATTCAAACTTAGTTGCACTCTCAAACCACCAAAACTAACATCAAAACACCAGATTTACATCGGATTCAAGCTTAAGAACTTTGAAATTTCTAAAATCCACCAATGATGCCGAAACTATCCAAAACACTTCCGATTGACCAAAAATTTCGCAGACACATCCAAAATGACATTACGAACCTGTTCCAACTTCTGGGNTACAATAACCAATCCATGACAAGTCAATGACAGCAATAAAAATGCAAGTTCTACGTAACGACAGACCGGGCCGTTACATTCTCCCCCACTTAAACATACGTTCGTCCTTGAACGTGCCTAGAGCTGTTCCAACACCACCAAAAATTGTTGTGTAACATTCCACCCACATATTCGGAGGTGATCCCATGTCACCCTACCCCATCTATGTCCGATAACACAACATAACTGAAATTTCATTATCAAATCCTAACCCATAACCTTAAAACCAAGTTTCCACTTCTGAAATAATTTACAATTTCAAATTTCCATGACTATAAGCTGAAATAGTCTGAACACGTTGTATCAAACCATATCCGTAACCCAAGATGAAATCACATAATATACCGCGTGGCTCAACCACTCATAGCGATAACTCCTAACCACAATAGCTGTTCAAACAACCCAATACCGGTACATACACTCTTATCAAACCATGCCTCGTTCTAACACTTCTATATACTGCCGATGATGAAAAAAACATGTATAACCCAGTAACTATTCGCCCGATCAGTATCAATACCATCCAGAGTCATAAATTGTGCAACTTGTGCACTCAATAGCCACACNCTAAAAGCCTGATACACATCGTGAAACCATATCACACAAATCCGACACCAAGGATCATACCTCTACCTAACCGAGCTGCAAAGCGTGATCCCATCCAACCGCTGGACCACATGACACACTCCAAACCACCTTGCTCAAAATCAATAACTATGCAAAATTCGACATCAATTACTCAAAGTGCATTTCCATAATCACGGAAGAAAATCAGACGATATCATGCCACCCGAACCAGCAATAACGTGACCAACACGTCTCAATCCTAATAAGCCCAATTAGGACCGCACCCTATGCATATACAACCAATGATCACAACTCCTCGAACACTGAAAGGTAACTCATAGATCACTCCAAAGCACGAATAAGCTCAATGACAATCAAATGGTACATCCCTCAACAATAGCATTTCGGAGTCAAAAATTCCGACTCGGTGTAGGCCACACACCCATACCGGCTTACCAATAACTCTAAGTCAACTGTGGTCACCCACAATAGGTAGATAACTCTTTGAACGTTCATAATGACTGAATCATGACATATACTAACACCTGACTATCTTTGCTCGCATCCTCATAGTTCACAACTACAAAAATAATCTGTTCATGAAAACTTACAGTCTCAAAATCCATGAGGCGCACCAATTACCATATCTGATCCCAATTCCACCGCTTAAATGCATAACACGCCCCTAATACTTTATCATTCTGAGAGGGATACTCCCATAATTCCTCTGTGTCACCAAGAAACCTTGAATATCAGCAGTCGATCCAACAAAAGAGCGTCGTAACACTAATGAAGCACCCTTATTCAACACATTTCCTTAAACACATTGTCCTTAATGAATGTATACTCTCATCCAGCCACTCAATAGTGTTATCCTTTACCTAATCATCTGAAGCTGCCAGTTCTGACCTTCCTTCCAGAATTGAACCGTGACCTCACATATGCCACTCTCCACTATACACAAAATACCGCATACGCTATGCAATCCTATGATAAATATGAGAACTTCATGCTCCCTTCCTAGCCACAACAACTACGTACCCAGCTAGCCAAGAACTTTCCATTCGATCCCATCTAGAAACAAAATCACTAAACATCACCTGGCCCTCACGCCCATAGAAATACACATCTCCAACTGTGGTAGAAACCATTAAGAACTCCCGAATCACACTTGTACAACACCAAACCGTCAGGACTGAATCATTCTAACTCAAACAAGCTACGCATGCCACAAAATTCCACGAGAATTGGTAATAAACACCTGTAACAACTCATTACCTTATAAACACCCAAAGAACTAACCATATCCCTTAATATCCCGATCCAACCTACTACCAAGTTGTCCTATTTATGCAAGTTCCTTCTGACTTACCTTCGAATTGATACTTCTTCTTGCCATAATACCACAATTATCAATCCTGACTCACCGCACGAAACCCGAGTATAAAAAAATATACCGTCTAAGGCTCATAGGCCGCTGAATACTCCCTCAATTATCCCCAAATGCACCACATTAGAAATACTTACCCTGAAGAGACTTCCTACGAATTTAAAGTCATTACCTTCATTTTCCTGATACTGATGGATAGAATCCATGATAATGCAAATACACCACAAGCCTTGACACCTTTCCCGTAAATCTTAGTTCTAGCCCTTCTCACACCTTGAAGATCCTCGATCGCTACATATAACCTTGAATCCGTCTGAACCATTCTCGAACGCCATTTACTCTACGAAATTTCAATTACACTAACCAAGTAAACAGAACGACTTGACCCCCCTTGCAATCCACATACTAGGAAAGTGATCCACACCTTTGAAGCAACAAGAGCACTCATACATTGCACACTCTACACTTACCAGTACAACCCCATCATACAATGAATTCCACTATCCGTAAAGTACGTTACAACTTGTATCGAAGAAATTTCCATCACTCGAGTCATTCCCTGACTCCACCTCTGTAGGTTATAGCTGATTCACCAACATACCTCGAACCGAAACCAATACAACACATAATCATGTAATCAACTTATCAATAACGAACTCCCCCACTTGGCTCAAAGCCAAGGATCACGACAAACAAGACTATGCCCACACATTATCACTGCCACCATGTTGTGGTGGGATTCAACTAAACCCTCCATAAGCTTATATGACCCAAACCATCTAACACTCAAATCAATTGCCAATCTCGCATCCACCATTGTGATGGTCATGTCAACTCCCACAAGCGATCTAAACTCAAATTGCAACATGCATCATTTACTGATAGAGATAACTTACTACAGATAAACATAAGGGCCACACACCTCAGGACAACCCGCAGGAGATACCCCTACCTGCTAAATCTCAAAATGTTATCTCCATACACTTCCGAATATCATAGCTATCACACAATCACTATACCTTCCTACAGTAGAACAAAACCACTGCCTGCCCTCGAGACATCCCATAAGCGGTATAAGAACCTGAAGCTGATGGCAATACTAACACTGGAGCTATGGTCCATGGATTCTTGAGCTTCGAGAAGCTCCACTCACACTCGTCTGACCACATAGATACTTTCGTTGGACACCATGTGTCCCTAGAATGCTACTGAACTAAGCCAACAATTCACACTTGGAGAACTTCACACAAAGCTTCTCCTCTCTATACCCTTGTAATACCATCATCAAATGCCGAGTATGCTATCCCTGGCTACGAGAGTACGACATGATGCCATCAATAAATACAATAACAAAGGAGTTATAACACGGTTGAATACACCGTCAATCAAATACATGAACGTTGCTGGGGCATTGGTCAACCCAAAAGACATCACCAGGAACTCATAACACAACAGAAAAATCTACTTCACTCCATAACTAAACCACACGGGAGGTCCTTCAATACACTCACAACTCGAAGTCGTATCCTAACTCAATATAGACGTCAAATACTTAATGGTCATTTCCACATTTCCCGCTAGTCCATTCATGTCACAATCAAACAACCTAAACACATCTAACTATCAATCAAACTAACCACGTAGTCATCTAGTCACAAAGTTCCATCAATAAGGACACCAACGGACATATAAGTCCCCAATACATATGCTCACACAAATGAAATCTCGGCACTCAAGCTACAGACAAAAATCCGGCCTCAAGTCTTCCAGAATGGCCCTAAACATGCTAAAATCACATCCCATTCAATGAAGTCACAAGCCATCGGTGCACGACTGATACCAAGCGCTCACGTGTGCGTTTGAATACATGAAAGGAGTTCAAAGAATTACGCTTCGGGTTGAATCAATGGATTCGCATGACAAGAGTTCGAGGATGTGAGATTTTTCCTAAAGGTTTTGCAACCTCTCGGAGATAAGCACTGACGTCTCCATACCGATCCGCAAGACTCTGCTAAACCTGCTCATGACTGGTGAGACCTATTTAACCTAGCGCTCTGATACCAACTTATCGCGACCCAATTCCGGAGTCGTGATGGCGCCTGTCGTGGAACCAGACAAGCCACCCATTTTATCTAACTAAATACAATTTCCAATAAAATATCCTTCTTAACAAGTTTGTGGATAAAAATAATAATAAATCAAAATTTGGAAACCAGTCTATGAAATTCAAAACCAAAATCCTACAAACCCCGGATCTAGTGTTACACAGTCATGAGCTGCTAATACTTAATACAACAAAAAGGAAATGACCAACATAGTCTGAAAATAAATACGATGGAAGAAAAGAAAGAGAAGACGAGATCACGGTCGCTATCTGCTACCTCGTCAACTCTGATGGAAACTGCTATCACTGACCAGAGCTGAATCCCGCTGTACCTGGATCTGCACACAAGGTGGAGGGGGTAACGTGAGTAGACAACCTCAGTAGTAACGAAACCAAACTACAGGCTGGGAGGTAGTGACAGACTAAACCTCCGATAATTCGAACAACAGTATATAGCTTGGACATGAAAGTAATATATCATAAAATAAACAAGATACATCAATTTGTGTCTGTAGCTCTGCATACTAGCATGAATTCATTTAGAATCAAGAATGAGGCGTGCTCAGTAATCAAACTCTCATAAGGTGGTCCACTCAGTACTAGAATACGGCCTTCCAGCCTAGGGAAAGTCCATCCCAGATATTACATAAACACGAGTGACACAGTCCCCTAGTACTGAGGAAAAAAAGTCGATCCATCCCCACGGAGAAGATCCATCTCCGGAACATAATACCCACGGAGAAAATCCATCCCCGGAACATAAAACCCACGGAGAAAATTCATCCCCGGAACATAAAACTCACGGAGAAAATCCATCTCCGGAACATAATACTCAGATAAGATCCATGTCCAGGGAAATCTATCACTCAATATCTGTGCGCTCACTAGGGGTGTAAAGACTCCGGAGGGGATCCTTTCAGCCCAAGCGCTATATCAAGCCAATGAAGGCATGATTCCAGGATCACTGCGGTGTGCAGTCCGACCTCATAACTGTCTCAAAACCAGGCTCCAAGCCTACTCAGTCAGTACCTTCCAGTCTCACTCACAATGCTCTAACATATGAAAATCAGCCAAAACTAATGATAATATAGAATAAACTAGCAACTTACGAGACTGAGGCATGAAACATATACTATAACAGAACTGAGTACATGAAAACAATAATCATATAGAGACAACAATAATCGACCGTTCCGGTCTGAACATATCGGCGTGAAGCCTTAACAATTACACTTAACATGAATTCTGTTGCGACCAAGGTAAATGCCACCTTCACAGTACAAATATCAACCTGAGATAACCATTAAACAATGCCATGGGGTGAGCCAGGCTACAAACATTCGGTGTAAGCCCGCCTGCCCGTCACTTGGCAAGTGCGTTACCTTAATTAACATCAAATATCAAATAGTTTGGGGTTTCGAACCCTCAGTTCCAAGTTTGGAAGCGTTACTTACCTCAAAACCGGCTAATATACTACTCCGCAGTGCCCTTGCCTCTAAATTCGGCCTCCGAGTGCTCCAAATCTTCCAACAATCAGAGATATATCATTATAATATGCTAAGGAACTAATCCCAATCGAAATGTATCAAAAATACTCAAAAATCCCGAAGTTGGTCAAAACCCGACCCCCAGGACCACATCCCGAAACTCAAAAAAATTTATACCAAACTGTTCTTCATCATCCCACGAGCCCATACATATAAATAACACTAAAATCGGAGTTCGTTTGACCCCTCAGATCAATCCCTAAAGGTCTCAAAATCTCAAGCCCTAAACCCACCTTTTTCTACTGATTTTTGTGAATTTAACACTGATATTATGCTCTATAATCATCCATAAATGAGTTTTAAGGTCCAAAACACTTACCTCTCTGAAGAACAATTGCCCTCAAAGCTCTCTGTCCGTACAAAAATGGTGTAAAAAGGGTTTAAGTCGCTGAGGGTTTAATTATATACTGCCCAGTGATTTCTTCATTGCGATCGCGGAAAAATCCACGCGATCGCGGTTCACAGCAGCTCAACCTCACGCGATCGCAACCAAATGCACGCGATCGCGAAGACCAATTGACCTTACCCCCCACGCGCCTGTCATGACCCTACGCGATCGCGACCTAGCCCACGCGGTCGCACTTCACCTTCTTCCAAACCTACGCGATCGCAACCCGATTCATGCGATCGCGATGCACAATTTTGCCTGGCTCTCAGAGTGTTCTACGCGATCGCAGCCCTTGCCATGCGATCGCAATTCACAGATCCCTGCTGCACAAAACCAGAAAACCAGCTATTCTCTAAGTCCAAAAATTCCCGTTAGCCAACCGAACTCCATCCCGAGCCCCTCGGGACCCCAACCAAAGTTACCAACACATCATAATTGATTATTCAAAATTAGTTGCACTCTCAAAACACTAAAACTAACATCAAAATACCAGATTTACATCGGATTAAAGCCTAAGAACTTTGAAATTTCTAAAATCCACCAATGATGCCGAAATTATCCAAAACAACTCCGATTGACCTGAAATTTTGCAGACACATCCAAAATGACATTACGAACCTGTTCCAACTTCTGGGATTCCATTCCGATCCTGATAGCCTATTTTTCACTGCCGACCGGAAATCACCAGAAACTAACTTTCGCTAATTCAAGCCTAATTCTACACCGGACATCACAAAAATATTTCGAGCACACTCCTAAGTCCCAAATCACCTAACGAAGCTATCCGAGCCATAAAATCCGCATTCCGAGGTCGTTTCCCAATAAGTCAACTCTCAGTTGACTTTTCCCATTATAAGCCTATCTTTAAAGACTAAGTTACTGAATTCTCATTTAGCCATTCTGATTTCAAGCCTATCGACTCTAACACATCACTAATAGAATAACCAATCCATGACAAGTCAATGACAGCAGTAAAAAGATAAGTTCTACGTAACGACAGACCGGGTCGTTACAATCCAAGGAAACGAATGGAGTTTTATTTTATTGTCCTAAAAAATAAAGCGATTGTTAAAACAAATGCATTTTTCTAGATATGGATTGTTTAATAAACCATGTTCCTAGAAGTAAATCAAGTTTACAGAAACTGGGCAAAGAAATAACTAGATGTTTCAAGAACATCGAAACCCACATATCAGGATTGACGTTCCATTGTTGGGATATATACTATTAACCATGAGTTTGGTTTGGATATAGTATTTATTATGGAACAATTATTTATTCAATTTTAATAAAGTTTTAAATAGATCATATATTCATCTGTGTCCTTTACTTATATAGTAGATGATTTAGTGTATAGAGTTTAACTTATACAAGGAAGATTAAATCATCGGTTCTTATAAGTATAAAGTTTGAGTTCACAATCTAATGATGGAATTGGACAAACCATCATGGATAATTGTAGCACAAGATTAAATATAATTTACCTTGATTATGGGAATGGTTTAATTCCAACTTCTTGTGCTAGTATATTTTGTATGTATTGAACAGATCAAGTAAAGATAAGTATTTTATACTGACTTAATAAAATAAACTCTCTAGCCATTAAATGTACTTATACTCTTAATCTTGATATAATTATTATTAGTTGTGTATATTATTATTATTATTATTGTGATTTTTTAAAATGCGAGATTCTTTCGCGGGTCAATATGTCTGGTAAATTGGATAATAATAATGTACATTGGCGAAGTAATAGTTAGTTGATGGAATCCATGTCTCGTTTTAGAGATTGATGATACACCTTTATGAAAGCTTATAAGTTTTAATGTGTAAACTCGGCCGGTGAATTTTGTGTCCGACACATGAAATAAGTTAAGCGAAAGTCTAAAGGAAATAATCAATAAATTAAATTGTCAGTAATTTAATTTAATTGATTAGTATCTGAATCTTAACATGGGGAGTTAAATAAGATCTAATGGATGAATTTCGAAATTGAATAAGGAATGCAATTACGAACTTTTAGTGGAATAATTCGTAATTAATTATGGTAGATATTAATTTCGAAAATTAGAAATTAATTCCATAATTGGAGCCTTGTTAATTAAATTATGTGATCCCTACTGTGCCTAAATAATAGGAAATAAAGGAATCCTTTTTCTGGTGGAAAAGAAAACCCAACAGGTTTTGAAAAAGGGGTTTAACCCTTAAAACTTGTGCTATAAATACATAAAGTTTTCCACCTAGAGAGAGAGATGGCTGAAAATTTCAGCATAATTTCATAGAAATTTCGCCCACACGAAATTGCTATTTTCATGTATTATTTGGGTAACACAGTAGAAGACCGTGGAACGTTCGAGGATCACGATTATGCGGGTGGTGGAGATTCTATTGAGAAGTTATGAAATTGAAGACTCACGCGAAAAATAGATATGTTCACGCTTCAAGAGGTAATCCGTGAAACCCCGTTTATGTTAGTTGTCTAGATTACATATAATATTGATACTGAGATTATTTCCACTGCGTATAATAATCCATCAAATCATTGGCAGAAAGTTAACTTCACACATATACGTGGCTTATATAGAAGACATATAAATATAATTAATCAAACTTTGTATGCAAAAGTATGAGACAGACTTCCAATGCACATTAGTTTGTCTCCCAAAATGAAACCTTAAGAGCTTAATTTATCCCTCACTAAAGAGTTGTTTCTATTATTATATAATATTTATATTCCTGAAGTTTCAAAATTACATTAATGTGCAGGTCACTTTATTTTCCAATTGAATTTTCGTCATAACAACAAATGAATAACATGGTGAACTTCTCCTTAATTTATCCTAGAAATTTAGCGGTAGGATGGACACCAATATTAAGTTGCAAGAGAGACGACGTCAACTCAACCCAAGACCCGGGGGCGGCTCTAAGGCTTTAGGCAGTGAGGCCACGGTCTTGGGCTCCCAAAATTTGAAGGTCCCATTTTTATTTTAAATTCTTCTTTTTATTATTATTATTACTATATATTGTATAATTTATATAAATAATTAGTATAAAGAAAAAGTTACAATATCTTTTTTTATTACACGATTGAGGTTATTTTATACCAATAAATTTATATACTATGATAATTTTCTTTCCTCATTAATTATTATATTTGCTTTACTCTTCAATTTTAATTTTGTCCTTTTTATATAGGAATTAAGTTATATTATCGATAACATAATGATTTTCTTTATAATATTCTCTGAAACTGCATGGACACAAAATTATTCATGCACTGATTTTCTTTTAGTGTAATTCGACATATTATATTAGGTTATTTACAATCTATTTTAAATATTCATCAATAAGTGCGATTTGATAGAATGAACTACAATAATCGCTTAAATTGATTATTAGGAGTAAACATTTTTGATACTGTTGTGAACAACTACTTTTTGACGATACTCAAAATATATATTATTTTAGTGTAAATATTCTTTTAGGTCTAATCTTAATACTTTAAATTTTTATCTTACTCTTCATAGGTTTTATTTAAGAAAACTAAAAACTACAAAAATATTCACAATCTTAGAATATAAGATTTGTTCCTATGTTTAAATAGAAGATATATATATATATATATAATAATTACCAACTTCCCCACTTCCCCACTTCACTCATGCCTCACCCCCACTCCTTCACATCTCTTCTCCACTTCCCCCACTCATCTCGCCATTAAGCAACACAACTCTATATAATAATATATTTTACACATTAAAAAAGGCTAGACCCCTAAGAACCAAAAAACGGCAGCACACCCTAATCCCAAAATACCCTAGAACCTAAGAGACCCTTGAGACAAAACTCGTCTTCTTTACTCACCTCTTCCTCACTGCCGCCGCCGGCCAGACCCCCTCCACCAAAAACCCTCCATTTTGTTTAGATTTCATCTCTAAATATTGAAAGAGAACAACCTAACTCCTCTACCCCTTTTCACAAAAATCGTCCACAATACACATCCACGAATACAGAGCATTCACGAATCCAACAAAAAGCATAGGAAGGCAATCACCAACCCGAAATAACCCCAAATCGCCATTCCCTGTCATGGAGTTTGTCAATCTCATTTTCCTGGTTTAATTCGAGTCCTCCGGCGAGTTTCGAGGTCGCAGAAGGTCGTTGGTCGAGGTTGTTTTCCGTTCGAGGTGGCTGCCGGTCTTCGGTTAAGGTTTCTGTTTCCAGTCATGTATCGAATTCAAATTTTCTGAAATAACATAGGTCGATTCTTTCCCTATGTCTCGGTTTTAGTTTATATTGTTCTTATATGAGGGTTGAATGAAAAGATTTGTGAGGATCCTTGCTTGCTTGTGGTATCTTAAAGACAAAATTTGTTTTCAATTGAAATTGCATTACTCGATTTACTTCTTCAGTTGATTTTGAGACTCCCATTTCTGTTTGCATTGCTTGACGTGTCAGTTATGAATATCGTTTCATAATGCTTATAGAAAATGGACTCAATCTGATATTGAATCTTTGTTCTGCGTTTGATCTCATTTGATTTGGAAACTTAGAACAGAGTTATTGGTATTTTAGTATTGACAATGGGGAGGTCCATCTTTTGCTTTAAAAACATAGATTAGGAAGAATAATGAGTTGTAGGATTAGTTATAAGAATTAATTATAAATTTTTTGGCTTATCTTTGGATAATGATTTGCACATAATTGATTTAAATTTTATTAGCCAAAGTCTACACTTTCTCCACAATAAGTCTATGACTATGTTTTTGCAATAATCTCAAATTAGATACGACAATAATTCTTTAACATCGTAGCCGCTTTAGGCGCAATTTATCGTGATTTTGTACATGTTCGCCTGACATAATTACGATTTTTTAAGAATAAAACTAAGGTACGCGTTCGCGCGGCTTTGGACTTTTTCTAAATAATTAAGCGTGATAAATTGTGTACACGTACGCGTGACATGATTTAAGTGCCCTTTTTTTTCAAAATAAAATCAAGGTACGGGTTCACGCGGCTTTGGAGTTTTTCTTAAGTAATTCAGTGTTGTAAATTATGTACACGTCCGCCTGACATGATTTTTGACGCATCAATTCAAGCGGGTATACGTACGCGTAACCCGTCTTAAAATAATTCATTAAATACAATTGAATAATAAGAAGCAGTAAAATGTAAATGCACAGAGGTATTTAAAATCAGTAATTAAAATATTTAGGCCAAGTATAAATCATTAAACGACCGTGCTAGAACTGTAGAATTCGGGAGTGCCTAGCACCTTCTCCCGAGTTAACAGAATTCCTTACCTGATCTTCTGGTTCGCAGACTTTTTACACGGAGTAAAAATTTCCTCGATTGGGATATTAAAAATAAATGGTGTCTCGGAACACCTTAAAAAAAAAATCCGGGTGGCGACTCTGAAAATCAACAAATTCCAAAATCGATTATGTCACTTAAATTGGAAAAAACTCTCTTATCCCACCCTTACCGGAGGAAAAAGAAGGTGTGACAGCTCTGGCGACTCTACTAGGGATCGAACCTAGAATCTCTGTTTTCAGTCTAATGTCATCAAAGCAAAGCAAAGAAAAGGCCGCAAAAATTGGTTACAGTTTTCCTGTTATATGAAGCTAAACTTTCTGGGCATGAACATTATGGGCAAAGGCATAACGCCATCTTTGAGCTTCCCTGACGAGCAAAAGGCTTTAAGGACTGAACAATGTGTCAAGGTTCAACGAAAGTTACTCAGTTAAAAGTTGTTCTGGGAGCAAGTTTGTTTGCACCATAAACACAAATGGTGATAGGCGCAAAATAGTCGGGTTTTGATGCTGAGAAAGAAGATCTCCAGAAAGTAATGACAGAATCTCCTGGCAATTTGTACGACCATCGACGGAGTCAGAGTTGCTAACAAGTGTAATGGACACAAGGTCAAGTCGCCAAGAGATCAAGGCCAAAAACTGACCACCATTTTAAAAACTAATGAATCTTTCTTTGTTCAGAATAAGAACAGAAAAATTTTAGGAAACAGTTCATGGAAGAACGAACATCACCAAGTGAAGTTCTCAAATCCTTGATTTCCTTCTAATATACATGTAATCATGTTATTTTTAGTTTCATTATAGGGAATATCCTATCTTCACCTCAGGGTACTACATCCCCGCTTGAATTACTTTTTGCCAACATAGGGTACGACATTCCCTAGTAGCATCTTAGAGAGCCAAGAGCCTCATCTTATTGTTAACATAGGGTACCACATCCCCTGGTCGCATTATTTTCTGCCTACATAGGGTACGACATTCCCTAGTAGCATCTTAGAGAGCCAAGAGCCTCATCTTATTGTTAACATAGGGTACCACATCCCCTGGTCGCATTATTTTCTGCCTACATAGGGTACGACATTCCCTAGTAGCATCTTAGAGAGCCAAGAGCCTCATCTTATTGTTAACATAGGGTACCACATCCCCTGGTCGCATTATTTTCTGCCTACATAGGGTACGACATTCCCTATTAGCATCTCAGAACGCTGCAAGCCTTATGTTATTGCCAAACACAGGGTATTATATCCCCTGGTTGTACTTCTCATTGCTAACATAGGGTACGACATTCCCTAGTAGCATCTCAGAGAGCCACGAGCCTCGTCTTATTTCCAACACAGAATACTACATCCCTTGGTTGTATTTCTCGTTGCTAATATAGGGTACGACATTCCCTAATAGCATCTCAGAGTGCCACGAGCCTCATTTTATTGCAAACACAGGGTACTACATCCCCTGGTTGTATTTCTCGTTGCTAATATAGGGTACGACATTCCCTAATAGCATCTCAGAGTGCCACGAGCCTCATTTTATTGCAAACACAGGGTACTACATCCTCTGGTTGCATTACTTTTTGCCAACATAGGGTACGACATCCCTAATAGCATTTCAAAGCGCCACGAGTGTCATTTTGTTGAAAACATAGGGTACGACATCCCTAATAGCATTTCAAAGCGCCACGAGTGTCATTTTGTTGAAAACATAGGGTACGACATTCCCCAGTAGCATCTCAGTGAGCCATGAGCCTCACCTTATTTCCAACACAGGGTACTACATCCCTTGGCTGCATTTTTCTACCAACATAAGGTACGACATTCCCTAGTAGCATCATATAGTGCCACGAGCCTCATCTTATCATCAACACAGGGTACTACATTCCCTGGTTGCCTTCATTCTGGTTAACGCTGGGTACGACATCCCCTATTATTTATAAGAAAAAAAAAATGTGTCTTTTCCAATTCTTTATTCTGCAATAGCAAATATAGTTTAATGTGTTTTCAATAACTCACAAAAATTTCCTAGTGCAAACTGGGGCAGAAAATTTTTGTTCGTTTTGTTTGTTTGTGATGACTTGTAGGTTTTTCTGCAAAGCACAGATTGGATGTGCAAAAAATAAGATTCCAGCTCTTGTTGGAGAAAATGGAATGTTCGATCTCAATATCGATCTCAACCAACTTTGACATAATGTATGCGGAGACACAGGGTCTCAAGATACTTCTTCTCATCATCTGATCAAGAAACAAGCCTGTGAGAGTATTTCATAGTCTGCTACATCCAGAGCACCAAGTTTCAGTCTAAAGTCAATAGGAGAAGCAACTGATGAATCAAGATAAGACTCCATATGGCATATAGATAGAAATTTTGTAACTCTTAGATTTCAAGAGTATGTAATTTTCTTTTTATTTTGATGTAATAGTAGGAACAGCGGATCGGAACCTCGACAGAACTTCACTCGGCTCTCCCTCTAAGCATACTCCATCACTCTTCTTCCATTTGAACTACATATGACCTGATTCCCTTATAACCCGGATATGTAGGCGGCCTAAAATCAAGGCTTGGTCACATCCTTTTATTTTATCTTTTCTTCCTTTTTAAATAATAGGGAGGTCAAAAATCAGTCACCGTGTTCATTTTCTTTGCCTGAAAACTCTTCATGTTTCCAAGCAAAGAGGGGCATGCTGTGAACAACTAATTTTTGACCATACTCAAATTATATTTTATTTTAGTGTAAATATTCTTTTAAGTCTAATCTTAATACTTTAAATTTTTATCTTTCTCTTCATAGGTTTTATTTAAGAAAACTACAAACTAAAAAAATGTTCACAATCTTAGAATATAAGATTTGTTCCTATGTTTAAATAGAAGAAGGTTTATATATATATATATATATATATATATATATATATATAAACTTATTTTTTTCTAATTTAAATGTAAGTTATAATAGTATTTTTCTTAGTATAATTTAAATTATAGTGTAAATATTGGAGTTTCTTATTTATATAGTATTCTTTAAATCTAAAAGTATATATATATATATATATATATATATAATAACAATAATAATAATAATAACAATAATAGTTGAAAGCAACAAAGTAGATTTGTATGAGTTGTGAAGTTTAACATTGTAAATTATCAGACATTGTGACCTATGGCTTCGTGCCAAG
>ML337095.1:0-40565 GCA_005239505.1 Nicotiana paniculata | reverse complement strand
CAGTCCGCAACTCAGAATTTGTCATGCAATGCAGTACAGGGGGAAAGCTCCCGGATCTCTATCTGTAGTCCCAATTTAAATATGTGATACAGTACAGGGGGAAAACTCCCAGATCTCTGTCCGTAGTCCCAATTTAAATATGCGATGCAGTACAGGGGGAAAGCTCCCGGATCTCTATCTGTAGTCCCAATTTAAATATGTGATACAGTACAGGGGGAAAACTCCCAGATCTCTGTCCGTAGTCCCAATTTAAATATGCGATGCAGTACAGGGGGAAAGCTCCCGGATCTCTGTGTGTAGTTCCAATTTAAATATGCAACGCAGTACAGGGAGAAAGCTCCCGGATCTCTGTCCGTAGTCCCAATTTAAATATGCAATGCATCCACTGAGGAAAACAACCAGAATGCGACGGAAACAACATATATGGCTACAACCGGTGCAAAGGCAAACAAGGCCGAATACAAAGTGCGATAAGCAAATCAATACAAAGACTTAAATCACAAAAGTGGTAAAAACTCACTCATAAGAAGTAGCCACTGAGAGGAATTCCAAGCACAAAGAGAGAACAACATAACGAGGGCCAGACAAGGCAAATATAGCAACAATTCTATACATTCAAGTTCGCAACCAAGAAACCAAATCATCCCGGCAAAGGAATCAGCTATAACCAATCTCACTTAGACAATTAGCTTAACCTAATAAACTCAGTTTGAACAAATGCTCAGTAAATAGGCAGCATCAAAGAATACCATCAACATGGACGGTCATCATTTAAACCTAAGTAGTACTCAAGAGGAAAATCATTTAAATCACAACGTACGACTCACGGGCAAGCTTGACCAATGTATAGATATTCCAATTACTTGTTAGACATTTATAGGGCGAGATTACACTAGTTTTAGTCACATAGGCAGTGTATGAAGAAAGATATAATAGAATGGAAGGAAAAACAAAGTCTTCATTTAAGTCAAATAATATCAAATAAGAAACAAGGAATGCTAGGCACGTACTTCTAATATGAGCAGGAAGAGATGAAACTAGGAATCAGGAATTCAGATATAACAAGTGAAATTCATATACGGGGAACATAAGGATCTAAAAATCCCTAAAGGGCAATCTATTTTCAAATAAGTCCTAGTACGCACTCGTCACCTCGCGTACGCGGACTAAGCAACATTGAAGACTCAATCCTACAGGGTAGTTCCCCCACATAAGGGTAGGCAAGATACTTACCTCAAAGACGACAACCCGGTACCCAAAAATAAACTTCTCGGGCGGGAAGACCTCTGGGCGGCTCAAAATCAACTAAAACAACTTCAAAATACATATAAAACGTATAAGGAACGATTCCAAATAATAAAGTCTCAATCTTTGCAAATTTATAAAAATCGACCCACAATTCGACCCGCGGGCCCGCACCTCGGAACCCGACAAATTTTATAAATTCCGATTACCCATTCCGATACGAGTTCACCCATACTATATTTATCCAATCCCGATACCATTTGGTCATTCAAATCATGAATTTTCATTTTTGAAGTTTTCTTTCAAAACCCACAATCTCCTCAACCCAAAACACAATTTAAATGATAAAAACAAGAACTAATTCATGAAATATATTTAATTATAGTGGAAGAACACTTACCCATTCGATTTGTTGAAAATCCTTCAAGGAATCGCCCAAAACCGAGTTCTAGAAGTCAAAATATGTTTAAAATGGTGAAACCCCAGATTTTTGAAACTTATAATCTGCCCAGGTTTTTAAAGCATCGCGATCGCGTGAAATTGTTTTCGATCGCGTAGAGGAAAAATATCACAGGTCAAAAATACTCTACGCGATCGTGAAATAGCTTATGCGATCGCGTATAAGGAGCAGGCTGGCTTCCTTGATCGCGGATGGATTCCTGCAAACTGGGCATTTCAAATTTACACTATGCGATCGCGTCTAAGGCTATGCGATCGCATAGAAGGGAGGGACAACAGACATAACAAAAGCAAAAAATAGATTTTTTTCTAAGTTTCAACACCCCGACGCCTATCCGAAACACTCTCGAGCCCTCAAGGCTCAAAACCATATATGCAGACAACCTCTACAACATCCTACGAACTTATTCGAGTAATTATACCACCAAAATAACATCAAAAACAACGAATTAAATTTCAAAATCAATGAAATTCTTAAAACTTCTTTAAACTTTAATTTTTTTCCATTTTTTATCCGAATCACGCCAAACGAAGTCTGATTATTTCCAAATTTCACAGATAACACATATAAAACATGTTGAACCTGTTCCGGGCTCCGGAACCAAGATATGGGCCCGATACCACAGGTTTCACCTCAAATTTTATTTTCAAAAACCTTTATATTTTTCAGAAAACTATTTTTCTTTAAAAATTCATTTCTCGGACTTGGGACCTCGGAATTCGATTCCGGGCATACGCCCAAGTCCCATTTTTTTCTATGGACCCTCCGGGACCGTCCAATCACGGGTCCGGGTCCGTTTACCAAAAATGTTGACTGAAGTCAACTTTATTCAAATTTCCAATACAAAATTATCATTTTAATCAATTTTTCACATAAAGGCTTCCCGGCTACACGTCCGGGTTGTGCATGCAAATCGAGGTGATATAGAAGGAGGTTTTTACGACCTCGGAACACAGAATTAGCTAGAAATATACAGAATGACCTTTTGGCTCATCACAATCTCCCCCTCTTAAACAAACATGCATCCTCGAATGTGCTAAGATTTACTTTGAACTCATCCAATCACTGATTGCGCATTTCCCACACACCCGCAGGTGATCCCACGTCACCCCAACCTACATAAGCCTGATGACACCATCACAACTGCCATATAGCCTTCTCATCATCATCGATAAGCCTCATACCTCAATTCCTCACTTTCTACTCATTTCCGAAATACCCGATTCTAAATCCATGTCTGACATTAGCCTCAACCAACTGCATCAACTTAGATCTACGCCCATAAGGCACGGCCACACAACATAACACATCACGCATAGACTTAATAGCTCTTTTGATCACCATAACTGCCCGAAATCAACTCAATATTGGCAGTTAGTCCCACATATGGAAGAACTCTCTGTTCCAAATCCCATAATACCGATGATGATGCAATAAATACGAAGACCTCATCAGAAGACACCCGAATCACCGAGTCGCAGCTAACACCACCGAGCATACATCCCGCAAACTGAACCAAAGAAGCACATAACGAATGACTGGGTAGGAAAGATAGAAGCATATATAAAGGTACTATCAAACCAGCCCATAGGCATAAATCTCTATCGATATTGACTTACCAAAAGCAATATAACAAGAGGAAGCAAAGCATATGAACAAATCACAAGGATGCCATCCTGATAAAAATTCCACCGCGGTACTTAGCCCGGTCCAAACATATCAAATCACAAGGAATCGCGAGGGTCTCACCCTCAACTCTACGACACATGTCGAATATATATAATACCAATAGAGATCTCCCGCTAATTCACCTCGGCTAACAAAATCATAGCGCTCACTTACTCACATCTCAATGGAGCATCCAATCACAGCTCGAAAACAAAATACTCAGGAGAATCATATAAAGCTTACCACGAAGGACGACATGGACTCACTTCCAGTTTCACCACTAGCAAGGATGAATAAAACAATGATAGACACGACTACTACTCATAGAATCTCGCAACAGGAGCAAGCACAAAAATAGAGTGCAATACATGAAACTCACTCATAATGAGACAACAAATAATGGGAACTCGTCCTGACCAACAGGACTATAGTGAAATACAGTGGTACCCCACTTTAGCACATCAATCCATACCTGGGTGATGATATCTGACACGACGGCCTCTAGCCTACTATATGCAACACATCAACGGGTCGGGCCTCCCCCTCTTAGGCGCCTTCTATCCACCTGAACACCCTGCCATAACTCTACCACCTGAATCCTGAAACAATCTCTCACCCTGTGGCTATCATCTCCACACTGAAAACAATCTCTCTGCCGATGTGGCTGTGGAAAACATATGATACGGATCCTCTGAGACCCATGAGTATCGTAAACGCTCCCATGCGAAGCTGGTAATGCAACTTAACTAGTTGACCCAAGATTCTCTACCGTGCTTGAGTCCCTCAATGAATCTACAGACTCGCCCTCTAACTGAAGCAACCAAGTGAGGTGTATATCTGGACAACTCATTGAATCTGACGGCGTACTCCAATGGTGACATAGCGCCCTGACGCAACTGCTCAAACTCCATGTGTTGTACATCCCGACGGAACTGAGGTGCAACCTCCCTCAAAACATCTCCGAAAACTGAATCCATGCTAGTGAAGCTAACTCGGCCAGGTTACCCCAACTCATATACCGCCACTACTGATCAACCCACTACTCTGGACCTGAGACGTGACAAAAGCAATCCCGCTCGTCTCCATAATACCCGAAGAACGAAGAATATGGTGACACTCCTCCAGAAAACCCCGGGTATTACCTGCCGCCAATTCACTGAAAGATAGAAGAGTGGTACTTCTAGTACCTCTAAATCCCAAGCTGCTCTACCTCCGATGTTGCTGTCCTAACCACGGGCTGAACTAAAACCACATGTCGTGCTGCCATGATAACTGGAACTTGACCAATATGATCTCGCTGCTCTGGAGTGTAGACGGTGGGAGTCTGAACTCCTCCCCTGATCTGTGAAGCAACTAGTGCACTAGAATCAACCCGGCCTGAGCCGATGTACCAATTATACTCAAAACTGCGCCTCCGGTCTTCTGAAGTTCGGGGTAGCAACAAGCACCCCCAGTACTTGTCCCCTAACTAGGACTATTGGCGACTCCTCAACGGCTGCTCTGGTAGGCATCTTAACTGCGGCACGTGCTCCTCGTTGGCCTCTTTCTCTGACCCTTATGACATTTGCTTCGGGGTAGCATCATCCAGAACCGCCGCTTGTGTCCTCACCATCGGTGAGAGAATGGAACGATAATTTCAAACATCAATATCAATGAACTCGCATGACAGGAATGAAGGAAGTGAAATTGTCCTGATAGTTTCGTAGCCTTTCGAAGATAGGTACAGATGTCTCCGTACTGATCCACAAGACTCTATCAAACCCGCTTATGACTCGTAGCACCTATGAACTTAGAGCTCTGATACCAACTTATCACAACCCAAATATTCCTCCATTGGGTATCGTGATGGCACCTAGTCTTAGGGAATAGGTAAGCCTAACATTTCTACTAAACAACAACAATAATAAAGGAATTATAACAGTCTCGATATAGACATCTTGACAGAGTTTACAATTTCCCAAAACCCGGTAAATACAAGTCATAAGCTCTACGAAATCCTTATATCAAATCTAAATACAACTGTCTAGGAATAAGTAAGTATAGTTGAATAAAATAAAACAGGAAGGTGACTCTGAAGCCTGCGAACGCAGCAGCAGGTTACCTTGAGTCTCCTCAGCAATGATCTGCGCAGCTGCTAACAACGATAACCTGGATCTGCACACAAAAATGTGCAGAAGTGTAGGATGAGCACACCACAGCGGTGCCCAGTAAGTATCAAGACTAACCTCGGTGAAGTAGTGACGAGGACTAGTCAAGACACCACCGGTCTAATAAGTAAAAAGGCGTAAATGTATAAATGACTGAAACATAATATCTATCTAAAGATTTTTCAATATAATTAATGATAAGATCTAATAGTACGGAAGATAATTCAATAGTTACGATCAACGGACAACATAGAAGAAATACCCAAAGAGAATGGAAAGAATGAAATCCAAAACGGCGGGAATCACAACCCAATAAAAGCACTAGAAACTCAACACTGCATCAATTTATTTACGTCAGGCCTTAGCCAATAAACTCAATAAAACTGGTCAACCTTCGAGTGAACTTTTGAATCGTGAGTTTATTTTGAAAGCTTCAAAGATATAGTCATTTTGGAATACAAAAATTTCTTCTTTTAAACATACTTTATCTGAATGTATATTTATTTATTTTTATAAAGAGAAATCCTAATCACANGGGGGGGGGTTCAAATATACTTTCCCAAATACTGCTCTTTCAAATATCATCAAAATACGTGATGTTCAAAATATATTTTCCCAAGTACTGCTCTTTCAAATATCATCAAAATATGTGATGTTCAAATATATTTTCCCGAGTACTGATCTTTCAAATATCATCAAAATACGTGATGTTCAAAATATACTTTCCCAAGTACTGCTCTTTCAAATATCATTATTCTGCAAGACAAATGCTTTTCAAGTACACTTTCGAAATAGAAGTCCTTTAGACATAACTTTTCCTGGAGATAATTTCTTTCCAGCTATACTTTTCAATATGTATATATTTATATCTCTCGATCCAAATCTCCTCAATGATAAAACTACCGCAACTCAGAATTTTTCATGCAATGCAGTACAGGGGGAAAGCTCTCGGATCTCTGTCCGTAGTCCCAATTTAAATATGCGATGCAGTACAGGGGGAAAGCTCCCAGATCTCTGTCCGTTGTCAAAATTTAAATATGCGATGCAGTACAGGGGGGAAACTCCCGGATCTCTATCCGTAGTCCCAATTTAAATATGCGATGCAGTACAGGGGGAAAGCTCCCGGATCTCTGTCTGTAGTCCCAATTTAAATATGCAATGCAGTACAGGGGGAAAGCTCCAGGATCTCTATCCGTAGTCCCAATTTAAATATGCAATGCAGCCACTGAGGAAAATAACCAAAATGCGACAGAAACAACATATATTGCTACAACCGGCGCAAAGGCAAACAAGGCCGAATACAAAGTGGAATGAGCAGATCAGTACAAAGACTTAAATCACAAAAGTGGTAAAAACTCACTCATAAGAAGTAGCCACTGAGAGGAATGCCAAACACAAAGAGAGAACAGCATAACGAGGGTAAGACAAGGCAAATATAGCAACGATTCTATAAATTCAAGTTCACAACCAAGAAACCAAATCATCCTGGCAAGGGAATCAGCTATAACCAGTCTCACTTAGACAATTAGCTTCACCGAATAAACTTAGTTTGAAAAAATGCTCAGTAAATAGGCAGCATCAAAGAATACCATCAACATGGACGGTCATCATTTAAACCTAAGTAGTACTTAAGAGGAAAATCATTTAAATCACAACGTACGACTCACGGGCATGCTTGACCAATGTATAGATATTCTAATTACTTGTTAGACATTTATAGGGCGAGATTACACTAGTTTTAGTCACATAGGCAGTGTATGAAGAAAGATATAATATAACGGTAGGAAAAACAAAGTCTTCATTTAAGTCAAATAAGATCATATATGAAACAAGGAATGCTAGGCACGTACTTCTAATATGAGCAGGAAGAGATGAAACTAGGAATCAGGAATTCAGATATAACAAGTGAAATTCATATACGGGGAACATAAGGATCTAAAAATCCCTAAAGGGCAATCTATTTGCAAATAAGTCCTAGTACGCACTCGTCACCTCGCGTACGTGGACTACAATCAACATAGAAGACTCAATCCTAAGGGATAGTTCCCCCACACAAGGTTAGGCAAGATACTTACCTCAAAGACGACAACCCGGTACTCAAAAATAGACTTCTCTGGCAGGAAGACCTCTGGGCGGCTCAAAATCAACTAAAACAACTTCAAAATACATATAAAACGTATAAGGAACGATTCTGAATAATAAAGTTTCAATCTTTGCAAATTTATAAAAATCGACCAAAATTCGACCCCCAAGCTCGCACCTCGGAACCCGACAAATTTAAAAAATTACGATTACCCATTCCGATATGAGTTCTCCCATACTAAATTTATCCAATCCCGATACCATTTGGTCATTCAAATCATGAATTTTCAGCTTTGAAGTTCTCTTTCAAAACCCACAATCCCCTCAATCCAAAACATAATTTAAATGATAAAAACAAGAACTTATTCATGAAATATATTTAATTATAGTGGAAGAACACTTAACCATTCGACTTGTGTGATAATCCCTCAAGGAATCACCCAAAACCGAGTTCTAGAAGTCAAAATATGTTTAAAATGGTGAAACCCCAGATTTTGGAAACTTATAATCTGACCAGGTTTTTAAAGCATCGCGATCGCGTGAAATTGTTTACGATCGCGTAGAGGAAAAATATCACAGGTCAAAAATGCTCTACGCGATCGTGGAATAGCTTATGCAATCGCGTATAAGGAGCAGGCTGGCTTCCGCGATCGCGGATGGATTCCTGCGAACTGGGCATTTCAAATTTACACTATGTGATCGCGTCTAAGGCTATGCAATCGCATAGAAGGGAGGGACAACAGACATAACAGCAGCAAAAACCAGATTTTTTTCTAAGTTTCAACACCCCGACGCCTATCTGAAACACAACCGAGCCCTCATGGCTCAAAATCATATATGCACACAACCTCTACAACATCCTACGGACTTATTCGAGTAATTATACCACCAAAATAACATCCAAAACTTATTCGAGTATTTCCACAAATTTCATTATCCATGGCTCCTTCATCTCAGACTGCTTCTGTGCCTCCTGTTAGAGAAATAGGGTCTTCCAGCAGGGAGATGAGGCAAGTGCTAATTGAGATTCCGGCTGATGGGAGCCTTTTTAAGAAATCCGGCCAACCTGAAGTGTGGCTGAAGCCTTTGATTGGACCAACAGAGAAGACCAAGCTAGATAGTCACAGTTCTCTTACCTGGGCTAATGAGGTTGTGCATTCCTCCTTGAAGGTAACGTTCATTCTTTTGTATCTCATTCTTATGCATGTAATTATCGTATCTAATTGATTTTGTTTTTGTAGATCAATCTCATAGGCACAGAACTCATGAAGAGGATTTCTAACATGGACCAAGAGCTAAAGGAGTGGCATGCTGAAGCAGGGAATTGGAAGGGGCAATATGAAATCCTGAGGCTCGACATGGAAGCCTTAGAAGAAGAAAAGAATACCTTGGAGCGGAAGATGAGAGTTGTGGCTACGGAGTTGGAAATAGAGAAGGCTTCTTATAACCAAGCGGACAAAGACAAGAGCATTCTTGAGTCTTCGTTTGTTGAGCAATTATCCCGTGCCTTGGAAGAAGTTAGGAGCTTGAAAGCCTTACTAGAGAATAAGGAGGAATACTCAGGCGAGCTTGTGCAGTCACTTACCCGGACTTAGGAGGATCTTCGCATTGCTTTAGACAAAACCCAATCTTTGGAGGAGTCAATTGTTCATTTGAGGGCTGCCCATGAAGCTGCTGAAGTTGAGAAGGATGGGTTAAGAGTTGAGCTTCAGATATGGGAGAGATATTATGAAAGTCTCGAAGAGGCGGCAGTTGTCGATGTTAGTTGGGCGTACATGAATTCTCGCATCGATATATTGACGAACATGAGTCGGGGAGATTTCGACCTTAATGCTGAAATTGTTAAGATCAAGGAAGCCATGGAAAAGGCTCAACAAGGTTTGGATCTTTCCCCACTTGAAGGTGAGACTCCTGTTGTCCAAGACTCTTCGTCCCAAGCTGCTCTTACTCCTTCTGCTGATGAAGAAGTCAATCCCCCTCCTCAAGAAGATTAAGATGTTGATTCACCCCTTCTTTTTATCTTTGTCTCAATTGGTGGTTACCCCCAGTCTCATCAGGGGTAAATTTGGATCTCTCTAAAGTCCCCAAATGACAACTTAGGGGCACCTCAATGTATATAAAAAATCTATACGGCTAAGTATAAGTTAATATTTAGTTTTTACTTGGCCGTTTTAATATATTAATGCAAGTATGACTTTTTTTTTCCGTTGAGTTTATGTTCTACTCTTTAAGTCTTTTGCATGCTTTATTTTTTGAGGTTTTAGTTTTACCTCTGAGTTTTGCATATAGAATGCTTTAGATTACTCGCACCTTTTTGTAATAGGCACGGTGTCATATAAAATGTGTGCCTTTTTATAGTAGGCATAATTTATGAAAGAGGACCCTTTCTGATCGACACTTAATAAAGAAGACGTCTCAACTTCATAAAGGTGTAATAATGCAATATAGTGATAGGAACTTTTCACGTGTTTAAGAATGTTTCTAAGGAAAGTTTTTTTTTGTTTGGACTTTCACAACATTTTACATGTGTTTGATTATCGTCTAAAAATCATGTTGCAATTGTTTTCTTTTAACAGATTTGATATACACTTGTATTTCGTAACTGTTTTCTGTATGTAACAGTTTTTTCGAGTAAATACTAGAGGACAACTGTTTTTCGTTCGTAACAGTTTTTATTCAAATTGGAGTTTTCACCCGTAACTGTTATTGTTAACAACAGTTTTCAATAAGCACGAGGGAAATGTTCTTACATCCATAACTGTTTTACAGTTTTTTGAACAAGTACAAGGATTTTGATCTTTCATCTGTAACTGTTTTATTTGATAACAGTTTTCTATATGAAGACAAAGATTTCGTAACTGTTTTTAGTTACAACAGTTTTGAATGAGTATAATGATGATGATCTTTTATCCATAACTGTTTTGAACAAGTACAAAGATGTTCATTTCATCTTTGTAGCTAACATTTTGCCTTTTAACCTGAACATGTTCGAAGGTTTTTTGGATTAGGCTTTGTGTTCGAGTCTTTGGATCTTTCGATTTTGCTCGTTACACTTGGCTTGCTGGATAGATGGATCTTCAGGCTCGAGCTTTGACTTTTTGATAGTCTTTTTTGCTGCATTTTTTCCTTCCATACTGTATAGTCCCCCAAGCGTTTGAGCTTTGAAGAATGAAATCTCGAGCACTTGACTATTCCTTCCTTGTGATCCTTTTCCTGAAGAGGAAAAACACATGGGACTCGAAGGTATATAATTTTTAGATGATGACTGCTTAACCCTTTAAAACATCCATCAGAAAGTGTAACCCTAGACCGGGAATTTAGTTATTTCTTCGCGTCTTTGTAGGTCTAATATCATCATCTGGTGATGGGTTAACTTTATGCCTATCATCTAAAAAGGTTAGTAAAATTTTAAATGTTCAAAATAAAATCAACGTGTGATACCTGACCGGGGGTACTTCTTTTCCTTAAAAGTAGTACTTCTTCAAGTGAATTGCATTCCAACTTGTTGGTATGATTCTGACGTCCATAACTTCCAACTCGTAGGTGCCCTTCCCAGCTATGCCTCGGATTTTGTAGGGTCCTTCCCAGTTTGGATTTAGCTTTCCTGCGCCTGCTTCTTTCGTTGATTGAAATAATTTTTTGAGGATGAAGTCCCCAATCTTGAAGTACCTGAGATGAGCTTTACGGTTGTAATAACTCTCTATGATTTGTTTTTGAGCTGCCATCCGTATCAGTGCTGCTTCTCTCCGTGGTTCGAGCAGGTTCAGATTGGTCCTCAATTCGTCGTCGTTTGCTTCCTCCGTGGCTGTTGTAAGCCTTAATATTTGTTCGCCAATCTCTACAGTTATTAAGGCTTCTGAGCCATAGACAAGCGCAAACGGAGTTTCTCCCGTGGTTGTTTTTGAAGTTGTCATGTATGCACATAGTACCGCTGGTAACTCATCAGGCCAGTTTCCTTTGGCTCTATCTAGCCGCTTCTTCAGATTGTTGATAATGACTTTATTCATTGACTCAGCCTGACTGTTAGCCACGGGATGGTATGGCGTTGAAGTTATCCGTTTAATTTGCCAACTTTCGAAGAATTATGTGATTTGGGAGCCTATGAATTGTGGGACATTATCACACACGATCTCCTTTTCTCGCACCTGTTTGAACGTTTCTGCCTCTACCCATTTTGTAAAATAGTCGGTTAGCACGAGCAAAAACTGTACCTGTCCTTTAGCTGTGGGAAGAGTTCCCACTATATCCATCCCCCATTTCATGAAGGGCCATGGGGATATTATGGTATGTAATAATTCCGCTGGTCGATGCATGTTATTGGCAAACCTTTGGCACCTGTCGCATTTGGATACGAAGTCCTCGGCCTCTTCTTCCATCTTAGGCCAATAATATCCAGCTCTGATTAAGGTTTTCACTAAGGATCTCGCCCCTGAATGATTTCCACAATGTCCTCTGTGGACTTCTTTCATCACAAACTCCGTTATAGGTCCGAGGCATTTTGCTAGGGGCCCTCCGAACATTTTGCGATATAACGAGTTACGAATGAGGCAGTACCGTTCAGCTTTGCGGCGAAGTGCTTGAGCTGTTTTCTTGTCTTCAGGTACGGTGCCATTCTGTAAAAAATTTAGGATTTCGTTTCTCCAATCCCAGGTTAAATTGTTGAAATTTAACTCATTTATGTCCCGGTCGATCGTTGAATGGAATAGATGAACGACAATTGCATTGTCCTTGTTTGTTACTTCCGTGACTGCTGCTAGGTTAGCTAATGCATCTGCTTCAGCATTTTCCTCTCTAGGTATTTGTACTACCTTCCATGTTTTGAATTGTCTCACGAGCTCTAGTTCCTTTTCCAAATATTGTAGCATCCGAGTCTCTCGAGCGATGTAAGTACCCTGCATCTGATTTACTACCAGTTGGGAATCACTTTTGATCACGATTTGCTCGATAGAAAGCTCTCGTGCAAGTTCTAATCCTGCAATAGCAGCTTCGTACTCTGCCTCATTGTTAGTTATATGATAACATTTGATAGCCTGCCGTGTCTTTTCACCCGTGGGTGATATTAAGACTATGCCTAAGCCGGCACCTTCTATATTGGAAGAACCATCATTAAATAGGGTCTATAGACCCGAATTAACACCGTTGAAGAGTTGTAACTCTTTCCCCACTTCAGGGAAAATGCTATTACTAAAATCAGCGACAAAATCAACTAAGATTTGAGACTTGATTGCAGTCCTAGGACGATATATTATTTCATGCTCACTTAATTCTATGGACCACTTGGCTAATCTTCCTAATAGTTCTTGTTTATGCAGTATGTTTCTTAATGGATACGAGGTCACAACTATGATTGGATGACACTGAAAGTATGGCCTTAATTTTCTAGATGCCATGATTAGAGCTAAGGTTAAGTTTTCTAGATGTGGATATCTAGTTTCAGCATCCAGTAATGTCTTGCTTACATAATAAATAGGAGATTGTTTACCTTTATTCGTCCTTACCGATACTGCACTTACAACAATTTCCGAGACAGCAAGGTAGACGTATAGCCGCTCCCCCTCCTTCGGATTTGATAACAACGAAGGTTTTGATAGGTAAGCCTTTAGGTCTTTGAGAGCCTGTTGACATTCTTCGGTCCATTCGAACAGGCTTTGCTTTTTGAGAACTGCAAAGAATTTGAAAATTTTCTCGGAAGATTTGGAAATAAATCTTCCTAAGGCTGCAATGCTTCCCGTTAGTATTTGAACTTATTTTTTATTTATAAGTACATCAGGTATTTATTCTATAGCCTTAATTTGATCAGGATGTACCTCTATTCCTCTGTTTGATACAAGGAAACCCAGGAATTTACCTGATTCCACGCCAAAAGCGAATTTTTCTGGCTTAAGCTTCATATTATACCTGCGTAAAATGTCAAAGGTAATATAGAGGTGCTGGAAATGGTTTTCCGCCCGTGTTGATTTTACCAGCATGTCATCAATGTAAACTTCCATTATTTTTCCTAGATGTCCGTGGAAAATCTTGGTCACTAGCCTTTGATATGTGGCTCCGGCATTTTTTAAGTCAAAAGGCATGACTTTATAACAATAAGTCCCCCTGCTTGTAATAAAGGAGGTTTTTTCCTTGTCTGAGGGATCCATTTTAATCTGGCTATAACCAGAATATGCATCTAGAAAGTTTAACAATTCATGTCCTGCGGTGGCATCAATCATTTGATCTATATGTGGTAATGGGAATGAATCTTTGGGGCATGATTTATTTAAGTCAGTATAATCTACGCATACTCTCCATTTTCCATTCTTTTTAGGTACTACCACAGTGTTAGCTAGCCAGTTAGGGTACGTTACCTCTCGTATTGAACCAATCTTTAAGAGTTTCTGTACCTCTTCGTCAATCACTTGGTTCTTAAATGGTCCTTTCTTTATTTTCTTCTGTTTAATAGGTACGAAGGATAGATCTTCATTTAGTTTATGAGTCATCACCTCTAGTGGGATACCTGTCATATCTGAATGGGACCACGCAAAGCAATCTGCGTTAGCCTTTAAATAATCAATTAACTTACCTCTTCGACCGGGACTCAGCCTCGTGCCTATGTACACTTTCTGTTCAGGCTTTCGTTCAGACAATGGAACAACTTCGAGCTCTTTCGTAGTTGTTTTGATGTGCTCATTTTCCTCCGGTTCATGAATAACGTCCGGTCTGGAATCTACATCCGTGTGGTCCAATGCCTCTTTCGTGATGACTTGATTCACTTTCTTGTAAGTATTTTCTTTCGTACATGTTTCAGCATTAATACCTTCCATCTCTATTTGGGTAGTAATTTCTTTCATGCCTGTTTGGGCGGTGTCACCTTCTTGGGAGACTTCCTTATCCCTTGATTCTTTCACCTCTACTTTTTTGTTGTAGTGTACCACAAAATTTATATTTCTCGTGGTTTGTTGATCGCCTCTAATTTGTTGAATCCCCCATTCAGAGGGGAATTTAATTACCTGATGCAAGGTATAGGGTATTGCTTTCATATCGTGGATCCATGGCCTTCCCACGATTACGTTATAAGCCATATCAGTATCGATGACTTGGAAGCTGGTACTTTTGATCACTCCCTCAACATAAGTGCTAAGTTCAATTTCTCCTTTTGTTATAACCGTAGAGTTATCAAACCCTGATATGGCTCGTGCCCTTGGGATTACTTGATTCCCCAATAGCATTTATTCCACGACTCTTTGAAAAATGATATTGACTGAACTACCTCGATCAATCAACACTCTTTTTACGTTAGTGTCATGAATAAGTAAAGATATTACCAGAGCATCATTGTGAGGAAGCATTAATCCACTGGTATCTGCATCATCGAAGGTTATATCGTCTGCTTTCAGATTTTCACGAACCCGTTTTCCGTGTGTAATTGTGAACTTCGTGGTCGTTTTGCAGACCACTCCGTTTACTTTTTCACCTCCGTGTACCACGTTGGCGGTTCGTTTTGGACATGGAGGTCCTGCTTGTTATTCATGTATGCTTGTTTACCTTTTTCACTAAACAATTCTGTCAAATAGCCCTGTTTCAATAATTGTTCTACCTCACCTTGCAAAAATCTGCAATCTGCAGTTCTGTGTCCATGATCATTATGGAATTCACACCAGAGATCTGGGTTCCTCTTATTCGGATTCGACCTCATCTCTTTGGTCCATCGAACCTTATCACCCAAATTTCTTAACACTAAAATTAGTTCAGAGGTACTTACATTAAAGGTATGATCCCCAATTCGCGCATTACCTCTGGGTCGTTGATCTTGATCCCTTCTGGATCTATATGAGGACGAGCCCGCATCTCTTCTTGGTGGTCCATAATCTGACGTGGTGTTTTCGAACCTGGGACGAGTTTCACGTCCCGATGGTCCCAAGTAAGGATCGTACCTGTTTTTACCTGATCTCCTGTCTGATTCTGAACGTCTGGATCTGGTATAATCTTCCTCTTTCGGACGAGCAATGGTATCTTCTTCTATTCGAAGTTTAGTACTATACCTGTTATAAACATCGTTCCACGTTGTAGCTGGGAATTCTCTCAAGCTTTCCTTGAGTCTTCTCGTGGCTTCCAAGCTTTTGTCATTTAGATTACTTGCGAATGCCGTGGCTGCCCAATTATCAGGCACCCTTGGTGGTTGCATTTTTTCTCGTTGAAACCTGTCTACAAATTCACGAAGTAGTTCCGTGTCTCCTTGTTTTATTTTAAAGATGTCCTCTATCCTTTTCTCGACTTTTTGTGCATCGGAATGTGCCTTTATGAAAGAATCTGCAAGCTCAGCACAAGAATCAATAGAGTTTTCAAGGAGAAGAGAATACCAGGTTAGCGCCCTTTTGGTAAGTGTTTCTCCAAATTTTTTAACTAGGACCGACTCAATTTCTTGTTTTGTTAAGTTGTTGCCCTTCACTCCGGTGGTAAAAGCAGTTACATGGTCGCGTGGGTCAGTTGTCCCGTCATATTTAGGTACGTCAGGCATTTTAAACTTCTTTGGAATGGGTATGGGTGTTGCGCTTGGTTTCCAAGGTTGTTGAGAATATCTATCAACGTCAATGCCTTTGATAACAGGTCCTTCACCTGTTTCTGCAAAGTTAGTAATAAAGTCTGTAATTCAGAGTTATTAGATATACCTGGTCTCGCTTCGAGAGATTTATTAGGAGTATCTCCCCTTCCTGATTTTGCCAACCCAGATGTAGGATTTTCCATGGTGATGATATTATTGGGGGGTGGTGTCGGTGGTGCAGGTAATGTTGTCAATAATCCCCTCACAAATTCTTGCAAAGATTGGCTCACATACTCTGCAATCATTTGCTTTACCCGATCTTGTTCTACCATTTGATCATTATTATCACTATTGTTATTCGATCTTTCTGGGGATTGTTCCCTTGAACCACGTGGGGTTCCTGAAGGCGATGGAACTGGGTTTCCATTCCTTTGCTGGTTGTTGTCGTTGGAGTTCGACATAGTTCAAAGGATATCGCTTGAAAAGCAAAGAAAGATTATCAGATTCCCGGTAACGAAACCAATTTGTTTAACCAAAGAATTGGATTCTTTTCCCAAAGCTATTTTAAGAAGAACACGGATTTCTGATAACCAAAAAATAAGTTCACAATTGTAGGCAAACTTGTAAATGGAAAGCAGTAAGATGCACAAAAAGTAAGTATATTGCAATAGTAGTTCGAATGTTTTTTCTCTCCCTTTACAGGTTATATTTTTCTCCTTTATATAGGGAATTTCCTAACATAACGTCTACCTTTTTGGTGATTGATCATTAATGACTAATAATGACTCTAATGTAACGTTACTATGAGTTAACCGTAACTGTTGAGTGAATGGTGTGTAATGTATAGATCTCTAATTTGAGATCTTTGAATTTGCCCGTTATTCTGTCAAAATGCACTTTTGACCGTGTCTCTTCATCTTCTCAATCAGGTTGCGACTTCCGTAGCTAATTAACCCATGGATGTGAATTGTCGTGCCTCTTTGCCTCGTACCTCTTCTTAGAGTCCCGTCCAACTGTCGTGTCTTCATTGCTCCACGTAGACTACAGAGTCATCAAGATTTATTACACGTGTGAAGCTCTTTTTTTACCAATACAGATATCATTGGTGGAATAGTAATAGATTTCGCACTCATTTTAAAATTTTTACTTATGTATAAATAAATCTGTAAAAGAATTCGTTAGCTAAATTCTAACATTGGCTGGCCTAGCAAGTGTGGTTTTAGGCGCCATCATGATCCCGAGGGTTGGGAATTTGGGTCATGATACGAGCGTATATGTATGTGCCAGGGTTAATCATGCTCGGGGGTAGATTATGTTATAATGTGAGGAAGAGTGTAAAGCACAAAGGATGATGTTGTGCCATTGTTTATATTCATTATCATGTGAGGAAGAGTGTAAAGCACGAAGGGTGATGCCGTGCCATTTCATATACATTATCATGTGAGGAAAGAGTGTAAAGCACGAAGGGAGATACCGTGCCATTTCATTTATATTGTTATGCTCTTAATATTGTGAGGTCATGGCACGAAGGGTGTTTCCGTGCAGGTGAGGATGAGGGACATGCATTATGATGTGATATCTATTTTTCGTGTATACTTTCCGCCTTCACCTTGAGTTGTCATTGTCGCCATTATATATTTTGTGTGATATGTTGTTATTGTCCCGTACTTGACCTCTATCTCAATTGTTGTTGTGTTGTCCATGTCTTTTACTTGCTTAACTTGCATATTCCATGCCTATTTCCTTCTTTTATAATTATACTCATGTTGTGCTTATTTTGTTGCACCTTAGTGTAAGCCTTCTACCATGCTAGTCCTTTATGTCATTACTTGTTAACTTGTGAAGATCATGTGTTTCCTTCTTGTTTTCCATATTCGTACTTAGGCCTCCATTATGCTAGTTGATTGAAATTATAACCCCTTTTTCCTAATTGTGGTTATTACCTCTGTGCTCTGTGTTTAGTCTGTTACTGATGTTCTTCTGTACATTCTCATTTATTATTATTTCTTGCATATTTCCCTTCCTTGTCATTTCTATTGTCGGTATTTCTTCATTTGGTTGGTACTGTTTTACATATATATGGTGAGGATGAGATAAATGCACGAAGGGTATTGCCGTGTTGTTACACTTGATGTCTTGAGTACTTTATCACACTATGAAAGTATATGAGGTGATTGTTATGGTTCATGGTCTTTCGTTCTAAGGAAAAGGCCGGTTGAGATGTTGAAAACTGTTAAACAGTGATGCTTTCTGATACTCTTTTATTTCCTGTTACAATCGCATTGTGTACTTTATTCTATTATTATGTCTTTTAGTCCTATTGCTAGTTTACATTATAGTGTTTATTAATGAGTATCTTTTAACTAAAAAAAATCTCGTCACTACTTCGACGGGGTTAGTCAAGATACTTACCAGTACATGGGGTCGGTTGTACTGATACTACACTTTTGCACACTCTGTGCAGACTATTGGAGCTGAGCTGCTGAAGAAGTTGAGGGCTGACCATGAAGATGTCCGTGTATTCTGGATAGAAGCCGCCACTAGTCCTTGGTAGTTTTAGACATTATTAATCTGTTCATGTAGTTTTCAAACAGATCGTGTGATTATTTATATTTGCTTTGTAAATCCTAAATCTTAGAAGCCCATGATTCATACTACCAGTTCTTGGGTAAATTTGTAATAGTTCAGAAAAAAATCCTATTTTAATTTCCTATAAGTTCATTTGGTTTGGATCTTTTGTTAATTGGCATTCCTAGCGTGTCAAGTTAGGTGCCATCATGACCTGTGATTTTTGGGTCGTGACACTGAGGATCTCGTGGTCAACTGTGGCATCGATCATGCGATCGATGTTAGGCAAAGGACAAGAATCTTTGGGGCATGATTTATTTAAATCCTTGTAATCCACACATATTCTTAGTTTGTTCCCTTTCTTAGGGACTACTACTACGTTTGTTAGCCATTCGGGATATTTGACTTCCCGGATGGACCCTATTTGAAAAGCTTAGTTACCTCGTCTTTGATGGATGCGTGCTTGATCTCGAACTGGGGTCTTTTTTTCTGCTTCACCGGATGGAATTTTGGGTTCAAGCTTAGTTTATGGGTGGTGATTTCCAGTGGGATCCTTGTCATGTCGAGATGGGACCAAGCAAAACAATCCATGTTAGCTATAATAAATTGAATGAGTTTTTTCCTGAGATTGGGAGTTAACCCAGTGCTTAGGTATACCTTTTGGTTGCGCAAATGTTCGATCAGTATTACCTGCTCCAGATCTTGACCGTTGATCTAGTAGCGTCGGATTCATCAGGGACTATGAAGTATCGAGGAACCACATAATCATCGTCTTCGCCAGTCCCCTACTTCTCTAGTTGGGTCGAGGATGGTGTCTGTGATGCTATTTGGCTTCCTGTTTTGCTTTCGAATCTGACTCATTTGTCGATGAGAGTGTCGATATTGGAATCACTTCATCAACAATAAACATTTCCTTTGTAGTGGGTTGCTCACCGTAGATTGCTTTGATCCCCTCTAGTGTTCGGAATTTTAAAATCTGGTGAAGGGTCGAGGGCACAGCCCTCATGTTGTGGATCCACGGTCTCTCGAACAAGGCGTTATATCTTATATCCCCTTCGATCACATAAAACTTGATCTCCCAGATGGTCCCGGCTGCGTTTACTGGAAAATTTATTTCCCCCTTAGTAGTTTCATGTTTCGGCCAAACGCACACGCAAGTATACGCGGTCGTCAAGTAATAAAGTGACTAAAAGTCGGATATCGAATCCACGAGGAGTTATGATTAACTATTAACTAAATTAGACTATCCTAACTATATAAACAATAATTAAACCTAGAAGCTAATTAAAATAAAGAAAAACAAATAGTGAACTCTGAACAAAAGGATAAGGAATTTTTATGTTATCGATGTAATGAAAACGATCTAGGGTTATAGGCAGCTATCTAACAATCATATTGTATTCTTCAATTGAATTGATTGATTAATTTATCTGGTTTATTAGTTGACAGGGTTAATATTGCTCATAAGAATATGTCGAATTCTTACTAGCCTAATCAAGCTAACCTAACGCCTATATGTCTATGGAACTAGAACTAACAAGAACACATTTATAATTCCTGTAAATCAACCAAGCAAGGCAATTAGGTATATGTCTATCCTAACAGCGAATCCATTCCTCGATGCCCAGGTTCAAGAACTTGCTCCACTCAATCCTATATGCAATCTAGAATTCCCACTTTCAAGTTCAACTCTAGATTCGTAGATAGTATTCAATTGGTGATCAAGAAATCAAATAATTAAGCACAAGATTGAATATATAAACCAATATGATAAATCAAGAAATTAAAATCAATATTCGAATAACAATAGTCATGAAAGAACCATAACCTTAGAACGTGAAGATTTAGCTCCACATAGACACGGTATCCAAACAACAAATCATCGAAAGAAATATAAAAAAATACTAAGTTTGGTGGAAGAAAATATGAAACTCGGCCTCCACAGCGGCTCTATGCTCTCCCTAGGTCAAAAGTCTGTCCAAAGTTACAAATATAACATTTTTACATATATTTAAACCAAGTAGGATTGGGCCTAGACGAAAATTCCTTATCCCACGTGAAATAGGATTCTGGCTCTGTAAAATTTGCACAGGCACGCCGCATGGGGCGACGCGGCACGCAGTGTGCTTGTGGGGAACTTCAGAGAGCATGCAATTTGAGGGCAACAATAATTTACACAGTCGCGGCGCACTACGCGACGCCCCACGCGGCGCGGTTGGGAAAATTTGGAAGAATATAAAACATTAAAGTTGTAGCCCTTTTAAATATCTTTCCAACGATATATTGTGGAGCTGAAATGGGTTTCCGAGCAAAATGTTATGTACATTTTACTAGACAATTCTCAATATGCCTACTAGATTTTTTGTTTCCTTCTTAAAGTGCACTATCATCCGTTGATCCCAGAACACGATCCCAACTTAATCCTTGGGCTTTTACTCAGACTTCAAATCTCCATAATAGCTTGAATTCATTCAATAACATCTACATAGATCGAAATCACTCCTACAAGGCATAAAACATAGATTTAGTGCAAAACACTAGCGATTAAAGCTCAAACTCAATTAAACTGTAGTAAATTAGAGTGTAATAAGCGACTAAAATACATAATTATATCCTATCATAATTTCACAAGCCATGTTCAATCCATTTAGCACTCGGTTGCGGGCACGGTTTGGTCATGTAGGCCAAGTTGTTCTACGACCCTTGATCGAATGATGTTGGCCGAACTACCAGGATCAATTAACAAACGTTTAACTTGAGTTTTATTCATGAGTACAAATATTACCAGTGCATCGTTATGGGGCTGCATGATTCCTTCTGCGTCCTCGTCGTTGAAAGACAAGGTTCCTTCCGGTACGTAGTGCCATGTTTGTTTCTACCTCGTGATCAACACCTTGGTGCGTTTTAACATCGGCCCTAGGGGAACATCGACCCCTCCGATAATCATATGAATGATGTGTTGAGGTTCTTCTTGCTCGTTTTTTTGTTGGAATCCATGTTCCTGAAATGATTCTTGGCTCGACCACTCAGAAACTCCCGAAGGTGTCCGTCGTTGAATAACTAGGCTACTTCTTCTCTCAATTGTCGACAATCTTCCGTTCTATGGCCATAGGTGCCATTTTATTTGCACATTTGGTTGGGATTTCTCTGGGCTGGATTGTCTGCAAAGGTCGAGGCCATTTAGTATCTTTTATGCGTCCGATAGCCAATACGATGGAGGTTGCATCAACATTGAAGTTATATTCTGACAATCATGGTGCTTCTTTAGGTCTGATAGGCCTGTCAAAGTCATTCTTGCTCTTGATCCCTTAAGAGATCTAGCCTCGGTCATTCCTCATTTCACTTCGTACAGGATTTCTCCCAGATCCGCTGCTTTTTTTATCTCCATTATATGGCCAGTATCGATCCCTAATCAACCTCGATTCCCAATCAATGTCCCTCTTGATTCTGTCAATGGGCATGATGGGATAAATGGACCCGAAAGGAGCCCCAAGCTGGTTGTCTTCAACTCTGATCTTCGATTGATACCGATTATGCACATCGGTCCAAGTAACAACCGGGTATTCTATCAAATTATGTTTCAACTAACGTGAAGCCACTGAGCTTCATACATTGAGCCCTTGGGTGAAATCTTGAACAGACCAATCATCGGCAACTGGTGGTACATCCATTCGTTCCATTTAGAATCGAGATACGAACTCTCTGAGCATCTCGTTGTCCTTCTGCCTTACCTTGAAAAGGTCCGACTCTCTAGTTTCGACCTTGATGGATCTGGCGCGCGCCTTTACAAACGAATCTGCAAGCATAGCAAATGAATCAATAGAACTAGGTGATAAATTATGGTACCATATCATAGCTCCCTTCGATAGGGTCTCCCCGAATTTCTTTAACAAGAAAAATTCGATCTCATCACCCTTTAGATCATTCCTTTTAATTTCACATGTGTAAGAAGTGACATGCTCGTTTGGGTCGGTATTTCCATTATACTTAGCAATCTGGGCATGCGGACTTCTTGAGAATCGTCTTGGGAGCCGCGCGGGGGGGGGGGGGGGNGGTTTTTGTACGAACCTTTTGGAATCCAGACCCTTCAATATTGGAGGTGCCCCCCGGATTTGATCGACCCTGGAGTTGTAAGTTTCCAACTTCTTGTCGTTTTCCTCGATCTTCTTTTCCCCCAACTCAACTCGTTTTGTTAGTTCCTCGAGCATCTTCATGATTGCAGGATATGCCCCCGATTCATTCACGTTCGATTTCCTTGAAACTGATTCGACCATGTGAACAACTTCCTAGGACGGCTCAGGCTTGATTCTGCTTGGGGCATGATTCTGGTTTTGGAGCTGGGCTATCGCCGTTTGTTGATCCTGCAATATTTCAAAGATCACCCGAAAGTTGATCCCGCCAGCTTCGCCACCATGTGTGCTTTGAGCGACTGATCGAACATCTCTACGGATGCTACTCTCGGGATCGATGACCAAATTTGCATTGATGGATACATGCAAGCTGATGTCGATTGGATCTGCAGCCGGAACCCCATCGAGGCCAACTAGAGGTAGGTCGTTCCCTGGTGCTATGTTATCATTTTCGTCGTGGTGACCAAAATCATTGTCCACGTGTACTAGGGCTGACTGAGAGTTCGGCATTTTGATCCTGGAATTAAAGATGCTCACAAGAACAAGTGTAAAATAGTGTGTATTATGAAAGTTAGTACTAGATAATCACTATTATCCTTAGCCCCACGGTGGGCGCCGAACTGTTTACCCTAAAATCGGATAACAATTGAATTTATACGCGATTTTAAGGATAAATGATATAACTTGCTACAAATTAGATTAATATTGAAATTGATGATAAAAGCAATAAATGCAAACCACACAAATCGAATAGCCTTGGCTCTCGAGTACAATCACCTTTGAACCAAGAGACGTTTCAACTGATATATGAATAGAGTAACAAGATAGTAAAAGCTAGAAAATGGAAGTATATTGCTTTATATTGCGTAAACGTGATGTGTTTTACAAATAATTAGACCCCCTTTATATAGTAGGGGAGTCTTACTCTTGATACAGTTCTATATGAGGTAAGGAATCTCATGATTAGCTAATTAATCGGCCTATCCTTGATACGTATCGAGATCTCTGTCATGATCTACGCCCGATCGCAGATATTTCGTCCTTCTGTTATTTGGCATGGCAAATTTCTCTCGATCTCGCCTGATCTCGATTTTGTTCGGCAGGGGGGTCTTGAGCTTGAAAATATAACCTAACTTGGCGATATAACCTCGGACCTCGGTTCGATATGATTCGAGGTCGAACCTTAACCTATCACGTTCCGGTCTCGATTAGTCACACAAGGGGTGAGCCCGATTTTGACCGTATACAATATTGTTACTACAATTAACCCAAATTAGTATATTATGTCAGACTTCGAGCCATTATCTGGAAAGCAAGTAAGAACGTACATAAACTTGTCAAAAAAGTCACAACAAACTATGATATGGAAGTTGAGGATTCATCAAATACTTCACTGAAATTTGTGTTTTTGACACTAAAAATTACTGCAATAAGTTCTAAGAGAAAAAAGCTGGGAAAATTATGAGATAATTCTATAAAATAGTGTTAAACTTTTTTTAAAAGGAATGGTTTCCATAAAAGGTTTTAAAATGGTAATATTATAAAACAATCAGTCAATCACAATGACAATGACCATAGTAGGTGCTAGCGTGACAAGAAAAATATTTCGTATTTTACAATACCACATGTACGTTTAGATTGATTATGCTAAAATTTTATTCCTTCATTTTAATTAACTAGTCTTAAGGTACGTGCTTTGCGCGTGTACCTCTGCGTGTCACTGAATATACAAATTTTAAAAATTACCCAAATATTATTAAATAATATATTTTCGTTATTGAACAAATATTAAAGAAAAAAATGTAAGTTCCTAAAATAACGAATTGTTTTTTTTTTTTTTAGCAAACAGGAGGATATATATTAATAGTTAAGTAGCAAAAAATGCAGGGTTTTCATAGTTTGGCACTTAGGACACTTTGGTTACCTACGATTGCTAGATTCTTGCAAGCTTCATAAGATAGAAATTTAACAAAAGCATATTGGTCTAGTAGATCTCCATCTACAATACATTTTACATCATTTGGTGGTACCACAAAAACTTTTTTCTTCTTCATTGGATCAAGAGATGCCTTCTTTGCCATTTGATGGGCTACTCTACTCCCTTGCCTGAACTCGTGTTGGACGGTTACCTCCTTCAGCTGGTGCATTGACAACCTGCATTTATTAATGATATTATCATAGAGTCTATTACCTTGCTGGATTGAAAGGATTACCTCCGTGGAGTTTGTTTCTATTTGAAGGGGAAACAAACCCCAAATATGAGTTGTTTTGAGTCCCACTAGAAGTGCTTTGATTTCAGCTTGTAATGATCCATAGGCATGGGTGGTCTTAGCAAACCCTACTATCCATTGACCGTTTGCATTTCTGATAACACCTCCCAGACCACTTTTATGAGTATCTTTGTTATAGCTAGCATCAATGTTCAGTTTGAACCAACCATTAGGAGGTTTATGCCATTTAACATTGATGATGATTTTTGGAGTGGTGTGAGTATTATTTCCAGTAAGGAGCAGGAATTATGTGGCCCTGGTTTATATTAATTGGGTTACCCGTATTGTTTTGGTTATTTTGGTTTCTATTTAACCAAATGTGCCATATAGCAAAAGGGAAAAAAAGATTCCAATCTAAAATTTTATTGTTAATAGGGTAGTCAAAATCTTTTAGTTGGATAATCCAGTGATCACCCTGATCATTATAATTATTTTGCCACCCAATATTGTCCCAAAAAAACTTAGTGTCTTGACAGTTAAAGAAGATGTGCAATATGGATTCTTGTTCATGGCATATATGGAAATTTGGGTCTATGTTTAAACCAATTTTTACTAGGTATGCTCTACATGGGATCCTGTTGTGGAGACATTACCAAAGAAAGAACTTAATTTTATTAGGGCATATTGGGTCTCATATCCAGTTAAAATCCATGTGCATGTCAGTATTAGGATCCATTATAGTGTAGCACGTTTTGGATAAAAATATACTTTTAGTATAAAGAGACCAAATTGGAATATCATTTTTAGGATTCTTTAGTCGAATTTCTACTTTAGAGATACTATCCTTGACTGTATTGGGAATATCGAAAGAAATATTTTCAAAGGACCAATTTTTTCCGTCATAGATGTCTTTTATTTTGAGAGAACAATCTGTAATTAGGAGAGATCCTTGAATTGTTTCTCTAACGCCACCTAATTTAGGAATTCAATTAGTATCCCAAATATTAGTGTTTATATGATGATGGAGAGACCAAATTATGTCTTTAGAGCATAATTCCCAACCCTTTTGTATGCTTTTCCAAATGAAAGAATTTTTGTTTTTGGCACGACTATTGGTATAGGAGGTAATGATTAGGTTAGCTCATGGGGTAGTAGTGTTAGTGAGCACTCTCCATACTAGGCTAGCAAGGGTACAGATATTTTTATCCTTTGCATTATGGAGACCAAGTCCTCCTTTACTTTTGGGTTGGCAAATAGTAGACCATTTAATAAGATGGATTTTTTTCCTCTCATTGGTAGTACCCCAAATGAAATCCCTTTGGATTTTATCAATTTTGTGAAAAATCTTAGTAGGAAGTAGAGTATATTGCATATAATGGTTAGGTATTGAGTTCAAGCAAGACTGGGACAAAGTAGTTCGTTCAGCTATATTATGAATTTCATTTTCCATGTCGCTAGTTTGGTTCTCATTTTGTCGATTATGAAATGGTAGTCCTTAGGTTTAGGGTATTTGAGTAGAATAGGAAAGCCTAGGTATGTGCCAAAGGAATCACTTCTTTTGATGCCTAGTTTATTGGTAATCTCCTTAATAAGGTCTTGGGGACAATTGTTCAAAAAGACAATGTTTGATTTAGTATTGTTGATGCATTGACCTGATAAGTCGCAAAAAGTTTCTAAACCTTTCTGGATGGTGTGGCATGATTTCATATTGACTTTGGCCATTAAGGTGAAATCATCTGCAAAGAATAAGTGTGAGAACTTTGGACTTCTTTTTCCTACGGTTATCGGATCCCAATTCCTAATATCGACTTGATAGTTTATGTATCTTTAAAGCATTTCTAGACAGAGTATGAAGATATAAGGAGATAAAGGATCCCCTTGCCTGATTCCTCGGCTAGGTTCAAAAAAGTAGTAATTGAGCCATTCACTAGAACTACTATTGAACTACTTGATATGCAATTTAGAAGAAGTTTTTTGAAATTTGGAGAGAAGTTGAAATAAGTTAGAGTGTGATGGACAAAGGACCATTCTAATCGTTCAAAGGCTTTTTCTAGGTCAATTTTTAGAATCATCTGGCTTTGTTTTCCTTTTAATTTTCTGAGTTTGGAAACTAGTTCTTGAATGATAACAGCATTATCGGATGCCCTTCTATTTTTCATGAAGCTAGCATGAAAGGGGATGATAAGCTGATCAAGGAAAGGTTTTAGATGGTTTGCCATGATTTTGGTGATAAGTTTATAAATGGTGTCGCAAAAGCCAACAGGTCTGAAATTCAATGTTATTTGCATTAGGGATTTTTGGAATTAAACAAAGGTAGGTTTTGTTTACGTCTTTTGGGACCTCCTGATTTTTAAAAATATTGTGACATAAATTTGTAACTGATGGGTTTAAAGGAGAAAATAGCTCTTTTGATTTCACTATCTAGCAGAGGGCTATCAAGAGAGCTTAGGTTTAAGAGGTTTTGCGAAGAGTTGTTTTTGAGGGGGCTAATCCGGCTTGTCATGGCTTGTGAAGTAGTGAAAACCTTGGTGAAATAATTAAGGACATGAGAGATAAGAAGATGAGGATCATTAATCCAATTTCCTTCATTATCTTTAAAGAAGTTAATTTTATTTCTTCTTTTTCTATTAGAGGCTGAGATGTGGAAGAATTTTGTATTAACATCTCCCTCATTAAGCCATAGGACTCTAGATCTTATCCTCCAATAATCCTCTTGAATTTTAAGCAAGTCATTGTAATCCTTTTTTAATTTATTTTCTAGGGTTTGGAGGAACCTATTGTGGCCATAATGTTTAGAATTTTGGATACCATTAAGTCAAGCTAGAAGTCGTCTTTTTTTACCCATGATATCACCAAAGGTTTGGTTCTTCCAATCCTTAACATTATCTATGAAATTTTGGCTAGCTCTAAAAAAGTCCGTGTTATACCAGTTACTTTGAACTAGATTTTGGAATTCTGGATGTTTACACCAGAATGCTTCAAGTCTAAAGGGTTGTTTGTGAAGTGGATTATTTCTAGGGATCAATTCTACTAGGATCGGGTTATGATCCGAATGAGTCTTAGGGAGGTGGATAATCGAACTTTTTGGGAATAAATGGACCCATTCCTCATTTCCTAGTACTTTGTCTAGTCTTTCCATAATGAGTCCTTTATTCTTGTGTCTATGGTTAGACCAAGTAAATTTGGAACCTTTAAAACCAAGATCAAATAAATTGCAATTGTTTATTTTTTACCATAGAAATTTTGCTCTATTATCGTTAATTGATCTACCACCAAAATTTTCATTCATACTCAAATATCATTGAAATCTCTCCCTACCAACCATGGTCCATTGTAAGTCCTACTAATATTTTTAAGGTTTTCCCACATTATATTTCTACTATGTATATTAGTACTAGAATAAATAGCACTAAAAAGCCAATATTTACGAATAGGCAAGACCTCAATTGTAGCATGTATTTCTTGATCTCTACCGACGAAGTTTTGGACAGTGACTACCTCATTATTGTATAGTATCACTCTACCTCCTGCTTGCCCCTCCGCTGGCACCTCAATAAGCTCTGTAAAACCAAAACCATTGAGCAACTTAGTGTGATTACCCATTCTTGTTTCCAATAGTGCTACCATGCAGGGCCGGTGGGTATCTATCATTCCTCTAAAGTTCCTTCTAAAATTATCATTATTTCCTCCCCTAATGTTACAAATGATGAAGTTTGTAGGCCGATTCATTGATAAACTAAGATTTGAGTTTGCCGGCTCCCCATTCTGCCTCACTGTCCCTAGCACTGGGTTCCTTCTCAGTGATGGAACTAGGATCATGGCCCTGTTGCCCACTGTTGGGTCCTGTGGAGGCCTTATGTCCATCGAGCATTTTTATAATGCTAGTGGGCAACTGAGTACATGCCTCTTCTCTTGCCTCTTCGTAAAGACAAATACTTTTACTTCGTCGAGCCTTGAGATTTGTAGGACTCTTTCTAAGAGTAGGTTTATGGGTTCCTCTTCCTCCATTTCTGCCTCTACTGGTGATGGTTCTTGGTCCTGGTTTTGAGGAGGTGGTGGAGGTTGTTGGTGAGGTTGAGGAGTTGGTGGCTCCCGGACTGGTTGAAGTTGTTCCCAAGGCAGAAATATTGGGTTGAGCAAGGTTAGTGTCTCTGGTAGGAAGAAGGACATGTCTAGGAGGGCATTCTGAGGGTAAATAGGGTTGAAGTGAGGAGGCAAGTTCCATGTGTTCATCATTGCATACACTAGTTGGGGGTTCATTGAGGGTGCTAAAGGTTGACGAATATTGTTGAGCCAGACCTGGTTGAGGTAATTGTCCATGGCCAACCTCATGCCCTATATTACTAGTTGGGCTAGATACTGTGTGTCGTGGAGTATGATGATCGAGTCCTACCCATTGATTTGGATGTTGAATGAGCATGCATGGCCCATCAGGCCCATTTCCATCCATGATACAGGCTGATAATCCTGTGGTTGTGGAGGTTGGACGTAAATGATCTGGGGATTTTCTGGTTGAGGGGGTAGTGGTGGAAGATTTTCCATGGTTTGGGTTCTGTGTTGGCATAGAAGTTGAAGACGCCTGTATCTTCTTCTCAAGGAAGAAGGTATTATGGGCATGGTGGATAGGATCCTTGGTACTTTGTGAGTCTAGGGCAGGTGTGGAGGGGGGGCTACTGGAGGAACGAGATCGATTGGTTGATAGGTTAATAATTGGGGCTGCCTTTTGCCTGGCGTTTGGATGCCCAATGTGAGGTAGTATAGGGTGATTTTCCATGGATGTAGTATCCATTGCGTGCTCAAGGTTGGGTGACATTTTTCCTTCATTGGCTTCTTTTTCCATTTGGATGGCATGCGTAGGGGTGGAAGGATTTCCAAATCCTAAAGAAGGATTTTGTTTTAGATTTACGGTTAAGGGAGCTATTTTACCGGATTGGCCGTTAGGAAGTTCATTAGTAATAGAAGGATCATGTATAGTTGGAGGGTTAGAATAGTCATTTAGAGGATTTTTTTGCATGGCATTCTTTGTTGTCAAATTTTCCTTTTTGTTAGGGGCTGGCACGTTATTTTCCAACATGGCAAATCTACCTTAGAAGAGGACATTTGTTCAATTGCGTGGAAAATATTAGTAATTTCTTTTTGATTTACCTCCTCATTAGTGGTTTCAAGTAAAACCATTTGCTCATCATTTAGAAGATAAAAGTTGTTTTTTGTTGGCAAAGTAGTATTGTTTTCCACCATTATAGCCGTCTTATTTTTCTTATTTTTGTCAACCAAGAAAGTAGGTTTATTAGGTTCCTTGGTTTTGTATTGTAATATTTGTGTATCCGTGTACTTACGCAGTGTTAGCATTGAACAATTTAACTGAAATACCTGGGACATTGGCGTTCTTGCTTGTATTTGCATTGAGATTTTTTTGGTTACCTCTGGCACCTTGCTGCCGTCTTTTGGCGAATGATACTGTTTTCCATTCTTCTTGGATGTTGCCTACCTTTGTTGTTTCTGATTTCCCCCTTGTTGGTTCACCCTTATCCTTGGTACTGGGTGAAATGTATATACATTTCCTTGTTGTGTGACCTAGTCGACCATAACTTATATAGAGAAAATTTTCTTCTTCATAGTGTATGAATTGTTTATGATGGCCTACAAAGAGGAAAGGTTGTACTGGGATTTCTAACGGAAGCTCCACACACAGCCTAGCATAGCGGGCCCCTTAGGGTGGTTGATGTACAAACGTCAATTTTTAATAGTCGCCCAATTGCATTACCAATTTTTTCCAGAATTTTCCCGTCATAAAATTCTGTGGGTAATTGAGAGAGTCTAACCCATACTGCCGATGTAGTTACCCTTTCCTTTGTAGCTACAAAATTAGGTTTCCATTTAGTAATGGAGAGGAAGTGTCCATTGATGAATCAAGGACCTTGTTGTAATGCTTTGTCCATATTTTCCTTTCTTTTGAATTTGATTATGTAATAATCCTCTCCTAGATCAATCAGTTGGAAATCTTCGGTTGGCCTCCATAATTCTTGAATTTTTTTCTTTAAATAGTGATGTAACAAACGTTTCCCAATTAGTTTCACAATGATGGAATTTTTTCATGGCTCATAAATCTGTTGCCTCTCCTCTTCTGTTAATGATATGAATTTGATACCCCATGTGTGTTCTAGTAATGAGTGTTCAATCAAGTGCTCTTCTGAATTAGTCGTTGAAAGATTTATGTCGGGTTGATTTTCAGTTGATATAAAGAAATTTGGATTAGAGGTTGTTAACGCATCCCTGAATGATGGTTTTTTTGTATTGTTGTGATTGAGATTAGCTTGATCAATGTCAGGAGGTTTAGGTGGTAGTGAGTCTTGGGTTGCATAAGGTTGAGGATCCATTGTGAGAGTGAAGTGGCTTCCTTGACTCTTGGATTGTAGGGTTGAGACCTTCAATTGCAAAAATTCATATAAGAATATTTTAAGTAAAATAACAAATGTTAATCTCACTAAGCTAGCTCAATAAATAAAGAAATCAACTCCACATAAGTTTTTATATGCCCTTATTATGATTTATGAGGCGTGAAATATCTTATGAAAATTATTGTTATCTTTGTTACCAGATACTACAAGCAAATAACACAAAAAATACTTTTACCACAATTATTCAAAGATAACAAAACAAATTGAAGAATTTGAATCTTTTGGTATTTTAGAAATTTGTGAGTGATGAGGTAGAACTCCTCATGGAAAAATATTAATAAATAATAATAAAAGTTTTAAGTAACTAATATTGAATTACAAAAATATATAATATTATATTAAAAATATAGGGAATTATTATCATTTATTGGAATGAATATAAAAAGAAAGAAAAATGATAACGGCACTTCTTTTGAATACCTTTTGTCTTATATTACGTCCTTAATTCTTCAACTTAGCATGTTTAGCAATCTAATTTTTAATACTATATAATAATGGATTTGCTCTATTTTCTTATTCCTTTCACAATCGATGCTTTTCTAGTGAAAAAAATTTATGTGCCTTAAAAGTTTTATCAACTTGACATTTAACTAACATAATGATTTCGAAAAATATTGAATTGATTTTTTTTTTCTAACTTATTAATTTACTTAATTATTTATTGAGATTTCATGCTTTTAAGATAGAATAGAAGATTTTCTTTAGTACTAAGAAAAAAGATTCTCTTTATCATTTTGTAAAATGTTTATATAATATTGTTCGTCTTTTTAACGCTTTAAAAATATTTTTTATATTTGACAAAATAATAATTTGATTATCTTCCTAATATTTAAGACTTCTAAATCAACTAAAATTTTATTTCTTATATCTTTCCTTATTTGAATTATGTACAAAATAACTTTAAAAATAATTAAAAATTTAAATAATATAAATTATTTTATTTAATTATGACACAACTATAACTATACTTTTTCTAATATTTAGGAAAAAAAGAATAGAATAGGCGGATTATTTCCATAAATCCATGTTATCAATTTCCTTTCCACTAAGAATCGTTTAGCTTGAACATTCATTAATTGTAATTGTTTACCATTATTGCGGTTGAATCCTTTCCTTACAATATTTTCCAACGTGGTGAGTTAATATATATATATATATATATATATATATATATATATATATATATATATATATATATATATATACTACAGAAATCAAATAAGAAAAGATATAATAAGTAAAATTTTAGTTGGTTTAAAAGTGCTAAATATTAGGAAGATAAGCAAATTATTATTTTGTCCAATATAAAATATATTTTTAAAGGGTAGAAAAGGCGAACGACATTTCGCTAAGGACCTTCGTGATTTTAACATAGTATAAATAAATTATACTTTTTTCTAAGTAAGTGGCAGCTCGGTGCACTAAGCTCTCGCTATGTGTGGGGTCTGAAGAAGGACCGGACCACAAAGGTCTATTGTATGCAGCCCTACCCTATATTTCTATAACTTTTTTCAAGTATTAATAAGAATTTTCTATTTAATTTATACATGAAAATTATAACAATGACGCATGATATTTTGCTAACAGAACATACAGTTTACTATTTTATTTTTAAATTTTGTAAGTATTATTCAGTATTTTGTTTTGCCATGACACAAACTAGAAGAAAGTAAAATATAACCTTTCAGTATGGAGCTGCCTTTGTCCCAATTTTTGAATTGTTCGTTATATTTTCTATAAGTAAGTTTAGGAGCAAGTTGATTCCTGCATGTTACACCTCTTTCGTTCGTGAGAGTATTCGTAAGTCAATTGATATAAGTTTAGAAATGAGATCATCTTTGAAAGTACATAAAGTAAGTTAATTATGTTACCTTGGAGGATACAAATCTTTAAGATCATGAATACCAAGTACCAAGAGAGTTGGAAGGCTTAGAAGCTAAACGAATTGAAGAAAATAAGTTTCTTCGAAAGTCGACAAATTAGAAAGTTATAATGTGTATTTTTAGGGTGAGACTAGAGTGCTTAACATTATAAGGAGGTTATTTTATGAGTTATTTTAGTCGTATGATAGTCGTGTGTTATGTTTTGAAGTCAAACGAGTTGTGGAACAAAAGTTGGCAAAGGTCATCACAAGTTACATTCATAAATATGTTGAAAATTAGGTCAACTGTAGTAGAGCTTTTCTACAAATATAATTAGAATTGCGGGGTGATATACCTACCAAATTGAAGATCTACGAGTCTAGTTTCTAACACATTTAACCATTCAGCAATACGACATCGGAGTAGAGAGATACTCGTATTTTTGCGGGACTGCACAAGCAGTTCCCGTGGGACCCACAAAGTCGGTGTAAAACTCCAACTTATATCTAATTCAATTCTATATCTTTTTAACTCATTTTCCTCATCCAAAATAGTTTCTAAACCCTCCTAAATGCTCTCCAAGGGTTCCTCCATGATTCTAGGGTGAAAACCTAAGCTAAAAATATGAATCCAACGCTAGAAATCTCGTGGTGCTTGTTAGATCGTAGTTCTTCATCTTGTGGCGGATTTGGAGGGTGCTTCAAAGTGAAGTAACCTCAGGCTTCGTGTTGTTAGTGTTTATTAAGGTAATGATCAGTATTTCCTTCATATATATTATATTTTCAAGGCGAACTACAAGTGTTTACACACCAACTTGAACACCAAAAGTTAAGAAGAGAATACAACTCCTTAGTGTTGTGGTGCATTAAGTATAGTTGTGGGCTATGCTTGGATGAAATTTCGCTTGTTTATACTGATTAAATGAGTATAACATCCTAATACATGTGCTTGAAGTTGTTTGTGTGTTGGTTGCATTATTTGAGCAAAATACTACAAGAGGAGACTTGAAATAATTTGAGATGTTATTGTTTTAACGAATTATTTTGGAAAGGTTGTTTCCATGAACTTTAAATGGTTGGAAACCTTTGAAAATGACTTTTTTATGATGTTTTTATTATAAAATATTTTCTACATGTCGAACTTGCTATTTATACTATGAATATGAAGGGAAAGGACAACATAACAAAGGAATGTTGTACTAGTTGTTATTGTTGTTGAATTGTTGGGTTGTTTGAGTGTGGATTAGGTGATAATGAGGTTGAAGGGCGCTAAAGGGATTCAATCCGAGCTTGCCGCCCGTCATGATATGTTTATGACTTGTTAATGAAATATTTTGTACGCTATTATTGACGTTGTTCTTATTATATTTCTCTGGTTGTTATTGTTGATATAAGGTATTTGATGCGGACCTTGTTACAGGGAATTGCTGCCCAAATTACACAAACGAGCTATTAGTTTAAGTTGCATACTTAGCCTTTACTCAACATTAATTTTGAATCTCCTTATGCTATGGTAGATTGAGTTGCGTTATTTGAAGAATTGCTTGAAAGGTATTAAGGACTCAACGGAGTTAAGGTATGTTAAGTCTATACCTTCTTTCTTTTTGGCATGATCCATATGATACAACGAAATGAGCATGCACGCAACTTTTACAAATGATTCTATTCTTAGTAGTACTTGGGTTGCATATGTTCTTGATCTCCCATGTGTCCTACTATCATATCGTCTATTCATGCGCCACATGACATTTCGAGAGATCTTATTGACTTATTTTATTATGCATTGCATTCATTTATACATGTATATTGACCCATGACCAGATGGCGTTATATACGTGTATAGTATATGTATGGGGTATGGGAAAAGATTACGGCATTATATACGCACCACTACCTTATCATCGGTATATGTTGATGATTTCGCAGAGGCCGAGATGATATGATGGGATGCCCTTAGAGGCTTGATGACGTTATGTATGCATATTTGTATGCATGATATGACATTTTATACACATGCATGACATCATAAATGTTTCATGATTCACAAAGGTATTCAGACTTACAAGTTGAGTCTTTTACTCCATGTTTCTTTCTTGCCTTTTAAATACTGATTTCATGCCTTACATGCTCGGTAATTTATATGTACAGATGTCCCTTTTGCCTGGGAATGCTGCGTTTCATGCCTGCATATCTCGATAGACAGGTCGACAGTCGTCTTAGTAGGATATCATCTCTGAGGAAGGTGTTGGTGCACTCCACTAGCTTCGGAGTTGCCCATTTGGTCAGTATGATTTAGACATGTATTGATTGGTATGGCAAAGCACTGCCTCGATCTTTATGACGTTTAGGTACTCTTATAGGATTGTAGACATATGTCATGTATATGGATACTTGTATGTCCTTGTCGGCCTATATTTTGAGTGTACAAATGATCATGTCGGCGTTATAGGACCGTATGTCACATGTATAAGTTTCTATATCATGTTGGGTCGTCCTATGTCTAGTATTCCCTTATGTTTTATTCTAGTTATCTCATGACGACCCTTCTGGCCCATTTACCCATGATGGTATGATAAGAAAGATATGCTACGTTGGTACTCGGTTGGATAAGGCACTGGGTGCCCCTCGTGGACCATCGGTTTAGGTCGTAACAAAAGTGGTATCAAAGAATTTCTATCATAGGGAGTCTACAAACCGTGTCTATTAGTGTCTTTTTTATGCGTGTGTTGTGCACCACACTTATAAACAAGAGGCTACATGGAATTTAGGATTGTCACTCTTTCTTCTTACTCTAGATCGTGTGGTAGAGCTCAGTTGTAAGAATTGAAACTCCTAAATTCTACTTTATTCGTAATACAATGATACCTACATTCACAAAGATAGTTGTAGGAGATTGAATTTAGCTGTGAAAGAGTTGAGTTAGATGAACTCGATTTTTCTTCATGCTTATGATGAGTAAATGTAAGGTCTTTATTAGATTATGTGTGTATTAAGACGTGTAATTTTATTGATAAGGATCCTAAGGCATGAATATATATCCACCTATGGTTTAAAAAGCAATAAGAGAATCAGAAGGTAGATACAAATTTCAACAAGTAAAAGAAGCAAGGTGAAGAAGGATGTGAGGTACCCAGTTAGTGAATATTATCAGTATTTACTATGCAGGTAGAGATATAAGTATTCCGAGTTACCTTCAACAGTAATAGAGGTATGTATAATTGGACACACCCATCTTAGTTATGCACTATGAGAGCCAAAACATATAGTTTAAGAGAAGGATGAGATATCAGGATTTAGCTGGGGTTAGAGTAACACAAAATATTTGATAGATTATTAGCGTTAGCTGACGATTTCGAAGGATATTGCAAACGCGGTAATAGTTCTCCTTGTGAGACACCCAGATGGTGCACTCTAGAATATTAGAGTTAGATATGAATACTAGAATGTTCCGAAAGTTCAGAAGATAGGCATTGGAATCCTAGAAGGGATGAATATTTACCTTCGTATGACTCATATCCCTAGTAAAAAAAGAATGTTAGGCGACCCGAAGAGCCAGTGAGATAGTGCAAGGGGAGCTAAAAGCGAAAGAATATTTTGTTGAAGTTTTCATAATAAAGTGATAGACAGAAATATTAGCAGGAGAATAAGAAGAGAGTAAATGAAGCATTATGAGTAAGATGTGATAAATGGGTGATAACGGTAAATAAAAATATGACAAGATGACAAAGTCTATAGTCAAGTGAAGGGAAAGACAAAAGAAGATATCCCTTGAAACAATAAAATAATATAAGCCATAAAGGCATATCCTCATTTCGAGAAATAAGTTGGTGACTCCAACGTGATTACTAGAAGGAAAAGTTAAACCCAAAGTAATAGAAATCAATATGGGCTAGTGAACAAGATAAACTGAATATGAATTAGGGGCCGAAGGATTTGATAATGCTCGGCCTCGTGAGAATTTCAGAGATCATGTTCTGGCAATAATAGAATGGACAACAGAAGAATAACCTTAAAATATCATTCAGGAAGACACTTCCTTAAAGCAAGCATTGTGAGCAGAGTTAAGCTTAAGGGACTAAGGGTGCCAACTACACTAGGTGTCACTCTCGTGCATAAGAAATTCAGTTATCCATGGTACACAAGGGTTACCGCAAGTCGAGTAAGATGTCAATGAAGATGTGGAAAAAAATTCTAAAGATGAAGAGGTAACTATGGAATAGTAAAGAAAGAATATGGTAAAAAGGTGAAAGGAATGAAATTGCATTTATCATATCCTACAGATGTGATACGACTCCAGAACATTATGCAAGCACGATGCCGGAGAGAGGCAGTAAGGCTTCCCACACCAGATGTTATTGATAAATAAATGTTAATAAAAAATTGATACATAAGGAGCCAGTATGAGAGGTAAGTTAAGACAAAGGAAATAATCCAAGAGAGATTACGCGGAATACAGATATGATAATAGACCAATGAGTAGTTAGTAGTTGATTCCGGATGAGTCTAGTTATGGCTAGACAAGAAGATAAAGATAAATCAGCAGATCATGCAAGATAAACATAGTGAACCCAACATAGGGAACTTAGTCTAGAAGATATGACATCATTGTATATGACCTAAATTGGGGAAGTCCGATTTTAGGGCCTCTATGACAGTTCGAGGCTCGACTCTGAAGTACTCCCCTAGAGAGAGCATATCAAGGACTCATCATAGCGTACTTCGTGGCAGTATGAAAGTCGATGACCGTCATGAAAATGAGGGAAATTCCCAAGAGGACGTGGTTAGAGCTGAAATGGTCTGCAAGAATAGTACACGTCTATACTGAGTCATTATACAGATGTACCAGTAGCATTTCCTTGTCATGATTAGACATGTACTATGTTGGGACTCCCCCTCCTGTATAAAGGGGACCCCTGTCATTTTTTAAGAAGGATGAATATTTAATACAATAGAACATTCTCTGCTTTTTTTGCTTAACGTGCTCAATAATTACTCTATAGATTTATTGCTCTTTACTTATTGTCTTCATTTATTCTTCATTTATTGCCCATCATTAGCCATAAAAGGCTATACCCGAGGCCCCCAATATCATTGTTTCTTCATCGATTGCTCATTATTAACTTTTGTAGCTAGATCTCGAGGCCCCCCTGTTCTAGCCAGCTCGAGACACAACTCTGTGACAACATTGGTTTGCATATCTTACTTTTCTAACTTACACTTAGCATTTCCTATCTAATAACTAGTATTAATATAACCCACATATTTTTAGAACCACAAAATCAAGTATAATTGTTAATACCATTTTCAAGGTAAACAGTTTGGCTCCCACCGTGGGGCTAAAAATAATAGTGATTGTTTGAGTGCTGGTTTTCTGAAAACACAAGTTATTCTTCACACTTTTTCTTGTCCAAGAATCTTTGATTTCAGGTCAATAATGTCTAACTCATTGAATGCACATGAGAACAATGGCCTTGAGGCCCATGGATAGGACAGTGCAGCGGCCCCAATCACTGGTGTACCACCACAAAATCCTGGGGTAGTACCAGCACCACTCCCCGCCAATGTGACCTCTCGCAATGTTGTGCATATCGATGTAGGCTCTGATACCGAAGGAATTGTGCGCGAAGGCAACCAACACGAAGCGCAAAAAGCTCCAGCTCGAGAAGAAAGAGCAGTTAGCCTACAAGTCATTTTTGAAATGTTACAAGCGCAGCAAGTGGCTATTGCTTAGCTACAGAGCCAGCAAAAAACTCCAAGCACAACAACACAGGAAATAGCTCCTCGAGTCGAGCAGGTACCAGAAATATCAAGCAACAATGGGTCAGCAGCAGACCCCGCTATTATGAAGATGCTCGAGGACCTCGCCAAAAGAATTAAATCGAGAGAAAAGAAGATAAAAGCTAACGGAAAAAAAGTAGAAACCTATAACTCGAGGGTCGATCAGATCCCGGGTGCACCTCCGATTTTGAAGGAGGTAGATTCGAAGAAGTTCGTGCAAAAACCATTTCCATCGAGTGGGGCTCCGAAGCCCATTCTGAAGAAGTTCAGGATGCCCGATATCCCGAAGTACAACGGGACCCGGGACCCCAATGAGCATATTACCACTTGCACTTGTGGTATAAAAGGGAACGACTTAAAGGATGACTAGATTGAGTCTGTCTTATTGAAAAAAATTGGAGACACACTATCGAATGGGGCCATGATGTGGTATCATAACCTACTCCCGAACTCGATAGATTTGTTTTCCATGTTGGCAGACTCCTTTGTGAAGGCACATGCTGGTGACATCAAAGTCGCTACAAGAAAGTCCGATGTCTTCAAAATCAAATAAAGGGAGAAGGAGATGTTAAGGGAGTTTGTATCTCGCTTTTGTGAGCATGTGATTTTTACTCGTCGTATCGTCCTAAAAAATCCCAATAAGTCAATCAATTTTATAAAATATTGACTGACTTTTCAGTAATTAATTGTGAATTATTCGCATTGCTGGCATATCCATAATTCATCTGTCAAAATTATTGAAATTTTGCATTACGAATTTGTCGGTCCTAATTAGTTAGATGATAGGCAAATGACGAGTATTTAACGTAATGTAGTTTTTAATAACTAATTACTATAAAAATTTATCATTTTATTCGATAAATCATAGATTTAATTAAAAATATAATTGGTTGTTGTATTCTTAATTAATATGTAAATATATATGAAAATAAGGTTTGAAATTAATTGCTACATTTTTATTAGTTTAGAGTTTAATTTAATTAGAACAATTAAGTTAATTAACTAAAGGAAAATCGGACCTGGGCCAAGAAACACCCAGGCCCAAAACCAATCCCTTGAAGATACCCAACCCAGGCCCAAACCAAACCCCTTACCCGGCCTGCCCCAGCCTGACCAAACGACACCGTTTGGTCTAGTCGGTTAAATCCTGGCCATTGATCAAAATAGATCAAACGTCCAGGAACTCACCCCCCCTAAACTATATAAATCTCCTTCTAACCCCATACCCCCCATTCCAATCAGAAACCAACCCAACCCCAACCCTAGCCGCCCTTACTTCCTTCATCTCTCTCAAGTTCCGACCTAAAAACCCTAGCCGCCTTGAAACCCCGCCGCCGTCCGGCCACTAGAACGACTCCGATCAACCCCAAATCTTCCCCCTACGATCCTCTCTTCCCCCTTAACCCCATCCCACCATCAGCTTCCCTAAAAAACCACCCA
>MDKI01051823.1:0-44820 GCA_005239505.1 Nicotiana paniculata | reverse complement strand
ATCCAGGACAAAACTTCAGCATATTGGGTGCTGGAGTTTTTACAACTAAACTAAATAACTTCATCATCTTATGCCGAAGCTTTTCAAAAAGCTAATGACGACAAAACTAATGAATCCGGGATAAAATTTCAGCATATAGAGTGCTGAAGTTTTTACAAATGAACTAATTAACTTCAGCAGAAGATACTGAAGTTTTTGAAAAAGCTTTATGACAAAACTAATTAGTCCAGGACAAAACTTCAGCTTATTTAGTGCTGAATTTTTTACAAATGAACTAAATAATTTCAAAACTTCTGCTGATGTTTTTGAAAAAGCCTAGAATGCTGAAGTTTGTGTGAAAGCTTTTGCTACTTCAGGCCCGTATGCCTGAAGTTTATGCGAAAAGTGGGTACGCTTGTAATTTTTTTTGCAAAGCGGGTATAAGTTAAAATGTGACCCAAAAAGCGGATATAGATGTAAATCCCCCGAATTTGCAGTTGTACTCTATATTTGTAGCATCTTTTAACATGTACCTTATTTTTAAAAACTATTGATTTGGTAGCCAGCTGACAAAAAATTCGTAATAATATGGCAATTACACCCCTGAAAAATCGCGTGATCTGCAACCTCATCTGTGAAAAAAGAGCTCCTTCTCTCCTCTCAACAACTTTATCAAAAAACTAAAAACTTGTCCAGATTCATCTTCAGAATCACACTTGCATGAAGTTGTTTCACCTTGAAGGTAAAACTTCATGCTAATGCAGCATGAAGTTGTTTCATGTTGAAGGTAAAACTTCATGCTAATGTAGCATGAAGTTGTTTCATGTTGAAGCTAAAATTTCATGCTAATATAGCATGAAATTTTTTCACATTGAAGCTAAAACTTCATGTTAATGCATGTTGAAGTTATTTATCCTGCAGTCTACAGTTTTGTCATGAGTTTTATCCGAAGCTTCAGTCTAAACATGCTGAAGTTATTTAGTTCATTTGCTAAAACTTCAGTTTAAACATGCTGAAGTTATTTAGTTAATTTGTGAAAATTTCTAACGAAACATGCTTAAGTTTTTTAATTCATTTGCTAAAACTTCAGACTAAACATGCTTAAGTTTTTGTCTTGCAGTATGTAATATTCTAAGGAGTTTTTGCTAATGCATGCCGAAGTTATAGTTCATTTGCTAAAACTTCAGACTAAACATGCTTAAGTTTTTTGTTCATTTGCTAAAATTTTAGACTAAACATGCTTAAGTTTTTAGTTCATTTGCTAAAAATTCATACTAAACATGCTTATATTTTTTAGTTCATTTGCTTTGCTAAAACTTCACACCAAAACATGCTGAAGTTTTATCCTGGAGTCTACAGTTTTTCATGAGTTTTCTCCAAAACTTAAGTCTATACAAGCTGAACTTTTTTAGTTCATTTGCTAAAATTTCAGACTAAACATGCTTAAGTTTTTGTCTTGCAGTATGTAATTTTCTAATGAGTTTTTCCTAATGCATGCTGAAGTTATTTAGTTCGCTTGCTAAAATTTCATACCAAAATATGTTGAAATTTTGTCCTGCAGTCTACAATTTTGTCAATAATCCTGTAGGGCAAAATCGTATTTTTAAAATGCTTTTAACAAAAAAATGGGTATGAATGCAAAAAAAAAATTAAAAATAAAACGGATATAAATTAAAAAGGGACAACCAAATAAAGAGCCCCGTGCAATTTTTACGTAATAAATAGTTTGTTAAAACATTAAGTGAAATTAGAGGTAGTTCTCTAAGATTAAATGTCCTCTAAATCACACACTCATCTTTTATTTGTGTATACGTCACTAATAAAAACATAAAAGACAAATGACTGACCTAATATACGTATAACAACAAACTATTAGTCCTAACTAATTGGCATTACTTATAAGTCAACAATAATATACTCAGTGTAATTCCACAAAATTTTATTTGGAATATCACTCATAAGCGACTAACCAAAAAAAATAAAATGAACGACTAACCTAATGTAAGTGCAACAATAGAACAGTTATAGTCCTCATTAGTTGTTAAAAATGTATAGATACAATGCTTATTCAGAGGATTTATTATAGAGAGATTATTTTTATAATTATCAATTTACTGCAATTCTCCTCTTTTATTCTAGTTTGGGATTGTACATGCTTTGTGAAGTGAGATAGCCAATGTAAAATACATTATTTCGTCACCAATATTGAAAAATTTCCAGATAACGAAAATAAGCATATTTTCATAAAATTTAGAAGTTGATAAGTTTTTCAAATAATCGTTAAAGATTAAAAGTATTTATATTATTTTTTTGCACAATCTGTTAGTCATAAACTTTAATTGCATACCAGGATCTTGAACATGATAATCTTACACAAAATCGTTACAGAAAATATACCTGAATCGTAAGCCATCATCGTGAAGCGGAAACGTTAATTGAAATTGGTTTCTCGCCCCTTGCCCTAGCTTTCGTTACCGCCGACTTTAGTGATGGAAGAGGGAATAAAATACGGTAATCCTAATGGATGGGAAAATGACCAATTTATAGAGGGTTTCATTTAATGTGGTAAATCCATCAAGTAACCGATGAGACGGATGAGATTTGTTCATTAATTAAATATTAATTATGGGGCTTAAATTTATTGGGCCACCATAAATGTAGAAAATCTTATATTCTCCCACTTGGCCCAATAATCACATAATATTAAAATTTAAATAGGAACATTAGTTGTGCATAAACAAATCTCTTCTATAATGTCCATCATAAATACCACAATACGATAACCTAATTAATGTGAGTTATGGCGGTTATATATAATTTGTCTACATACTCCCTTCCATATACTACAATATTAGTAATTTATCGTATCAGGTTCATAAGCTATAAAATATTATGGTCCAGAATAATGTCTCATTGAGACTTATCCTGTATCATCTCAAAACAATAATGTGTACACCATTATGAGAAACAGGAAATCATTAATGTATATCAGAAATACATAAATGAGCTCAAAGTGTATATCATAAATACATCAGTCATAAATACAACCAAGACCCATTCTTGTACATGTTCTTTAAATATCTTTGGTTGTAAACCTTTCGTTAACGGATATGCAATCATTAGATCACTTCTAATATGCTCAAGTGACACTATTTGTTTCTGAACTTCTTCGTTGACGGTAAAGTACTTTAATTCCATATGCTTGGCACCTTTGGAGTACTTATCGTTCTTGGAGAAGAATATTGCTGCAGAATTATCACAGTAAATTTTCAGCGGCTTGGTAATGGTGTCGACAACCCCAAGTCCGGAAATAAAGTTTCGCAGCCATAATGCATGAATTGTGGCTTCAAAACATGCCACAAATTCTGCTTCCATCATGGATGTAGCAATGACAGATTGTTTGGCACTCTTTCATGATATTACTCCTTCAGCTAATTGGAATAAATAACCAAACATAGATTTCGTATTGTCAATACATCCAGCAAAATTTGAATCCAAGTATCCAACAACTTCCAAATGCTTGGATCTCCTATACATGAGCATATGATCCTTCGTTCCTTTCAGGTACCTCAAAACTTTCTTTGAAGCTTTTCAGTGATCAATTCCTAGGTTACTCTGATATCTTCCTAGCATTCTGACCGCAAAATTAATATACGATCTTGTGCAAGTCTGAGCATACATCAGACTGCCAACAATTGAAGAGTAAGGAATTGATTCCATTTTTTTCGTTCTACATCATTTTTGGGGAATTGCATGAGACTAAATTTTTCCTCCTTTTGAATTAGGACAATTCCTGTTGAACAGTTATTCATGTTAAATCTCTCTAGAACTCTTTCGATATAGCCTTTCTGAGACAATCCCAATAATACTTGTGATCTATCACAGAATATTTCTATTCCTATCACATAGGATGCCTCACCCATATCTTTCATTTTAAAATTCTTAGAGAGAGAATCTTTAGTTTCGCGCAATATGCTAAAATCATTAGCAGCAAGTAGGATATCATTAACATATAGGACTAAAAACATAAACTTTCTCCCATTGATCTTTTGGTATATATGCACCGAACAACGATATTTTTCACAAATTCAAAAGATGTTATGGTATTATTAAACTTTATATATCATTTTCGTGAGACTTGTTTAAGTCCATATATTGACTTCTTCAGTTTACACACCATTTGACTTTTTCCTTTACTTTCGAAACCCTCTGGTTTGTCCATATAAACTTCCTCCTCGAGATCTCCATTAAAAAAATAGTTTTCACATCCATTTGGTGTAACTCTAAATCATAATGAGCCACCAAAGTCATAATAATTCTTAATGAGTCTTTGTTTGAGACCGGTGACAAGGTCTCTTATAATCAATGCCACATTTCTGAGCATAACCCTTGGCAACAAGTCTGGCTTTATGTCGTTCAATATTACTATTTGAATCGCGTTTGATCTTAAAGATCTATCTACACCCGATTCTTTTATAACTTTCTAGCGATTCAACAAGATCCCAGACTTTATTATATTCCATGGATTTTAACTCTTCCTTCATGACATCAATCCATTTGTGAGACTCATTACTTTCTATGGCTTGTGAAAATAAAATCAGATCTTTATTAAGACCAGTGTCAAAATCTGATTCTTGCAAATAAATCACGTCATCATCCGAAATAGTGGATTTTCTAACTTTTTGATATTTTCTTAATGGCATTTCTTGTGGTTCATTTGTGTAAGATATTTGTGAGTTAGTTTCTTCATGAAGTGTTTCATCCAAATGTTGCTCGGTGTTGTCAAAGCGTTATTCAACAACTGGAACAATATTTGGTATTTGTGTGGAAGTAGGCACGTTCCTGGGTAATGGAATATTGACCCTCGCCTCTTTATTTTCACACTTTGATTTTCAACACTCCCACTAACTTCACCATTCTCAATGAATCTTGCATTACCGATTTCAACAATTCTCGAACTATGGTTTGGATAGTAAAACACATACCCTTTAGATTTCTCTGAGTAACCAATAAAGTAACCACTTATTGTTCGAGAATCTAATTTCTTTTCTTGTGGACTCTAGCTTCCGTTGGGCAACCCCAAACATGTAGGTGCCTGAAACTAGATTTCCTTCCTGTCCACAATTCAAAAAGGGTCTTTGGAACTGTCTTACTAGGAATCTATTTAATAAATATACAGCAGTTTTAAGAGCATACATCCACAATGATTTGGGTAATGAGGGGTTACTCACCATGCTCCTAACGATAACCATAAGTGCTCGATTACGCCTTTCTGCAACACCATTTTGTTGAGGTGTTCCTGGCATAGTATACTGTGCACATATGACACGTTCCTCGAGGAACTTTACAAATGGACCTGGACATTGTCCTGATTCGTTATATTTTTCATAATATTCACCACCTCTATCTGACTTAATGATTTTTGCCTTTTTATCTAATTGCCTTTCAACCTCATTAAGAAACACTTTGAGAGCATTTGTTGATTGAGATTTTTCTTTCAGCAAATAGATGTATCCATAACGTGAAAAGTCATCGATAAAAGTGATAAAATATTTTTTTTCACCAAAAGATGGAACATCAAAGGATCCACAAATATCGATGTGTATAATTTCAAGAAGTTGAGTGCTTCTTGTGGAACCTTTCTTACTATGCTTGATTTGCTTTCCCTTAATGCAATCCAAATATATAATAAGATCAGTAAAATTTAGATTCGGAAGAATCTCATTCTTTACTAATCTTTCTAACCTTTCTTTGGATATATGACCCAAACGTCCATGCCACAAGTAAGCAGAACTTTCATATAATGAACCACGATTAATTCCAACATTATGTTGAACAGTAAGAAGGGATTCAGAAAAACCAATATCGAGTTTCAACTTATATAAACCATCACTAGGAAAACCAGAACCATAAAAAATAATATTCTTATATAAATTGAAACATCCATTTCCAAACTTTAAATCAAATCCAGAAACATCAAGCCTTGAAAGAGAAATCAAATTCCTAGAAATTGAAGGTACATAAAGAGTCTATAATGGATCAAGGTGACGTCCAGTCTCCATGATCAAACGATAAGTCCTTATTCCTTCAATTGGAGCCTTCATATGATTTTTCATGAACAAGAAATCCTTATTTGAATTTGTAGTTTGGATCGTAAGAATCTCTGCAACGTAGTAGATACATGAGCAGTTGCACCAGAATCAAGCCACCAACTATTATTAGGAACTTCTACTAAATTTGATTCGAAACATACAAAAGCACTAATTGTACCTTTATTTTCGAACCAAGCTTTACGTTTCAGGCAATCTTTCTGATAGTGTCCTTTCTTGTTACAGAAACAAAACGTATTTGCCTTATGTTCCTTGTTAGCATCCTGTGAAGATTTAGCAGGTGTTTTCTTTTTCTTGAACTTGTTGGCCTTCGCTTTAAGTCCTTTACCAGCTCCGTGATCCATGAGGTTAATTAAATGACTCCCTTGTTGCTTAAGTCTTGACTCCTCCTGGGTAAGCATACCAGACAATTCACTAACATTTCACTTATCCTTAATAGTGTTATAGTTAATTTAAAAAGGTCCATACTCAGGAGGCAACGAGTTCAGGATAAACGGAACCAAGAAGGATCATTCACTTTCATTCCCAATGTCTGAAGTCTTGCTGCAATGTTAGTCATCTCGATGATATGGTTTTTCTTACTACGCGACCCATCAAACTTCATGGTCATGAGTTCATCCATTAGTGTACCAGCGAGAGACTTAGCTGCAGAACAAAAATGTTCTTCCACAAACTTCAAGTATTCCCTGGCACTTTTTGTTTGTGGAATAATACTCTTAATGTTGTTGGCAATATTTATTCGCGTAAACATGAGGCTTAACCTGTTAGAGCGTTCCCATGCTTTATGGAAAGACTTCTCATCTGCATTGCTCGAATCAGTATTGGCAGCGGGCTTATCATTAAGCAGAGCCAAGTCAAGATCCATCACACCTAAGTGGAACAGGATTTATTCACGCCATTCAGAGAAGTACAATCCGTTGAACACAGTAACAGATGAAGCATGTGAATGAAAAGGAATAGCTGCAAAATTGATAATACATGTTCACAAATCAATATGGATTCAATAAAACAGTTAAAGCATATCGCAGTTCTCCTATGGGTAAATACTACGACACACTATCATAATTTAAATGTCATTTAGTCTTTAATAGGTAATTAAATATTCTTAACCAAATATATATGCCATCTTTGTACAGACAATATATATTTGACTAAGAATATTAATTTAACTTATCATATTCACTATTCATAGAATAATTGATTGACCTTTGGGTAAATCTTTAAGTTCTAGCAATAGTGAAATTTAATTTATCCATTTATTTTCAATCACAGGCATCTCATTAATCTCATGGATAAACTACAATTTTTATGTATGCGTAATTTCATTAACATATTAGTTTGACCACTTTAACGACTAACAAACTATATATACGAACCTACATGCACACATAAAAAAAATATTTTAAACATTGTAATTTTATTACTATAATGACTAACAAACTATATAACTATAAACACATACATTAATTATTTCACAATGTAAGAACCGAATCCCAATCAATGTGGCATGTGAAATTTACATGTGTATTCCAGAAATTTAGGAATAAGACATTATCACTTTAATGGTCCAGAAAGTTTAAATATCAAAACCAAATATTATGGTCCAAAACATAATACTTTGAAACTTCTTGTAATATGTTTACATAGAAATGCCAGAACTTTATAGGCATTGATTTCATACATATATATACGGCGCCTTCAAGAATTCTTAATTATGCCGAAACTGATTTAAGGGAAATAAGGATCTAGAATAATAGATCAATACTGTCAATTTTCGTACAAACCCAAAGACAATTTTGATTCTTAACACATACTATTATTAGGTTATGCCCATCAATTGCATAAATAATATGAAGTCCAAAACATTAACAGAGGAATAATCTTACATCACAGAGAAGTCGTCTATAATGATGTTTTTATAACAACACCGTAATCCGTAAGGGTGTATAGATAACTTTATATTTCTTTTTTGGGAAGATTATCAATTCAAATCACAGGCTCGTGATACCACATGTTAGTTATAAATTTTAATTGCATACCAGCATCCTGAACATGATAATCTTACACAAAATTGTTATAGAAAACATACCTGAATCGTAAGTTATCATCGTGAAGCGGAAGCGTTGATTGAAATTGGTTTCTCGCCCGTTGCCCTAGCTTTCGTTACCGCCGAGTTTAGTAATGGAAGAGGGAATAAAATACGGTAACTCTAATGAATGGAAAGAGGACCAATTTATAAATATTTTCATTTAATCTGGTACGTCCATCAAATAACAGATCGAACGGATAAAATTTATTCATTAATTAAATATTAATTATGGACCTTAAATTTATTAGGCCACTATAAATGTAAAAAAATCTTACATAATCTTCATAAGTTGGCTCCCTCTTAGCCATTAATTTACTTGTCAGGTAAGAGATATTTTCAATTGGATGTGATTCTACGGAATACGTGCACAACTAGGGATTTCAGTGTGACTGACGAATTTGCAACTAATGGTGATAAGCTAAAACCTTAACTTGAAGCAGTTATATTGCTATTAGTAAGTATTTCATTTGTAGACTCAGATAGTAGTTTTAAGTCTGTGCTCACAAGACAAATAAATTTCACTAATTTTCACATTATTAAGAACCGAAAAGGAATAAGTGCTGTCAATCTTAAGAACGATTATAAAAGAAGAGAAAAGCAAGGAGAAACACAAACTGTGATGACCCAAAAAGTCATCTCTCATTTTATTAGTTGAAATTGTATTTCGAGACCTTGAAAAGCTCCTTTTGTCTCACCTCGTTTTACGTGCGCAGTCCGGACGTATAACCGGAAAGCTTTTATGTGAAAAACTGAGAAAAATGCTAATTTTGCTTTTAAAATTGAATTTAAGTTGACTTCGGTCAATATTTTGGGTAAACGGACCCGGACCCGGACCCGTGATTTGGCGGTCCCGGAGGATCCGTAGGAAAATATGGGACTTGGTCGTATGCCCGAAATAGAATTCCGAGGTCTCAAGCCCGAGAAATGAATTTTTGAAAGAAATTATTTTACTGAAATTATAAGAGTTTTTGGAAATTTGATTATATTTGAAATTGATGGTATTGGGCTCGTATTTTGATTCCGGAGCCTGGTACAGGTTTAATATGATATTTGAGTGATGCCTGTAAAATTTGGTAAGAAACGGAGGTCAGACGTGATTCAGACCCGTAGTTGTGAAATTTGAAACTTTGAAAGTTCTTGACATTTTCCTTTGATTTTTATGCTAAATTCGTTGTTTAAGATGTTATTTTGGCGATTTGATCGCACGAGTAAGTTTGTAGGATGTTTTTAAGGTTGTGTATATGTTTGGTTTGGAGCCCCGAGGTCTCGGATGAATTTCGGATAGGCGTCGAAGTGTTTTTGGACTTAGAAAATCTGGTGAGGGTGCTGTTTTTGGTGTCTGGAAAATTGTTCTATGCGAACGCGTGGTAACCCACGCGAACGCGAAGAGTAAGTGGGGTTGGGGCTGGGAGTTACTCTATGAGAACGCACTGGCCACGACGCGAACACGGAGCCCTGGGTAGGTTGCTCTACGCGACGCGTCTAGGCCCTCGCGAATGCACTATTTTAAGGGAGCTGGGGATGGGGGAGCTGGAACCCTATGCGAACGCGGCCAGAGGCACGCGAACGCGAAGGCCAGGGAGGGTGAGCCTACGGGAACGCATAGGCAGTGTCGCGAACGTGAAGGCCAATATGGCCAAGGCTACGCGAACGCGACAGACCTCATGCGAACGCGTAGAAGGTCTGTCAAGCCCTCTTAAAACAGTAGAAAAACGGGATTTTAGCCATAACTTCATATTTTTAAAACCAAGGAAGCTTAGGGGCGATTTTTGAAGGGGTATTTCATCACCAAATCATAGATTTGTGTTCTTAACCTCATTTCCTCCAATTTCCATCAACACCCATTAGATTTTTAGGCCTAAATCTTGTTCTTGAAGGGTAGAAATTAGGGGTTTTAGGAGAATTAGGAATTTTACAAATTTAGAAATTTAGACCTCGATTTGGGGTCGGATTACTTGAGTTTAATTTGACAATTATCTATGTTGGCGGTGTTTCTTTGGTATTGATCATTGTCGAGTATTGGTTCAAGTTGAGAATTATTTTATGAAATTGAATAACTAAGTGAGATTGGTTATAGCTGTTTTCCTTGCCGGGCTAATATTGATTCTACTGTTGGCTCCATTGCCGGGATGTTATGGTTCTTATTATTATTATTTTATATTGTTGATTTTCTTGCCGATTGCTGTTATTGATTTGTTTGGGTGAGGAAGAGTGTAAAGAACGAAGGGTGATGCCGTGTATAATATTGTGAGGATGAGAGTAAAAGCACGAAGGGTGATGCCGTGTCGTTTCTATTGATTTATTGTGAGGATGAGAGTAAAAGCACTAAGGGTGATGCCGTGCATTCTATTTATTATTTGGTGAGGATGAGAGTAAAAGCACGAAGGGTGATATCGTGCACTTGTTTTTTTGTGCTGTTACTTCTGTTGTTTAAATTGATATATAATTGGTTGCTCTACTGCGTTATTTCCATTATTTGATATTTCCTCCCCTCAGCATGTTCCCCTTTCTTTGTATTTAGCTACTTATTTCTTGTTGTTATTATTTTCTCCGTATATGATTAAACTGCACAAGTTTAGTTGGTTATCGTGTCATAGCCTCGTCACTACTTCGCCGAGGTTAGACTCGACACTTACTCAGTACATGGGATTGGTTGTACTGATGCTACACTCTGCACTTTCGTGCAGATCTCGGTACAGGACCCTACGAACCTTAGAGTGAGGAGGTTGCCTTCAGTCCATTGGAGATTTCGAGGTAGTCCTGCAGGCGTCCGCAGGTCTTGGCGTCTCCTCCTACTTTATTTTCCATTTTGTCCTTCTTTATTCTGAGGCAGATGTATTTATTTTGTTCAGACTCTTATGTGTAGTATTCATAGACAGTCCGTGAAGTTGTGACACCAAATTCTGGGTTTAGTATTATGATTTTTGTAATGACATTTAATCAAGTTGTTAGACTTTGTTTTCTTTCGCACTTTTATTTCCGTTGATTTGTACATCACCTGTTATCTGTTAAAAATAAATGAATAAGTTAAATAAACATTAACGTTGTCTTTCTTTGTGGGTTCAATGTTAGGCGCCATCACGGTCCCGACGGTGTGAAATTCGGGTCATGACACAAAGGCAAGAGATGTTGCTCGAAGATCTCATTGTTTGGTTGAAGTTCGAACAGGACAACAGAGCCATTGAAAATAAAGATCGTGGAAACTCACAATAATGGGAGAAAATATTGTTAAGGATGCTCCAAAAAATAATAAAAAGAGAAAGAAGCCTTCTCGGCCAAAAGATAACCCAAGCAAGAAGCGGTTCATAGGAAATTGCTACAACTGCTAGAAAGCTGGAGACAAATATGCAGATTGTCGTGATCTGAAGAATGACAAGAAGAAGGGTCAAACAAACATGGTTGAAAATCACGAGGATATTATGGCTCGTGTGTTATGCTTTCTGAATGCAACCCGGTGGGAAATCCCAAGGAATGGTTGATTGATTCCGGAGCCACTCGCCATGTTTGTGCTGTTAGAGAAGCGTTTGCTACATATGCTCCCGTTTGACCCGAAGAAACGCTTTCTAAGGGAAATTTTGCAACGACCAAGAATAAACGATGTGGCAAGATATTTATGAAAATGACTTCTGGCAAGGTGCTGACTATGAACAACATCCTTCATGTTCCTGAAATTAGGAAGAACTTAGTATCTATTGCACTTCTCGTCAAGAACGAGTTTAAGTGCGTTTTTGTATTTGATAAGGTTGTAATAAGTAAGAACGAAATGTCTGTAGGAAAAGGTTACCTTACTGAGGGCCTTTTCAAACTGAATGTAATGGTCGTTGAGAATAATCAAATTTCAGCTTCTTCTTCCTTACTTGAGTCAAATGATTTAGGGCATATACATTTAGGACATGCCAATTATACAACCTTGCGAAAAATGATTAATGTAGAAGTATTGGCTAAGTTTGAATGCGGCCAATCAAAATGTCAAATATATGTGGAATCTAAGTATGTTAAACATCCTTATAAGTCTGTTGAAAGGAATTCAAATCCTTTAGACTTAATTCTCACAAAAAATTGAGACATGAAGTTAATACCATCTCGCGATGGAAATAAGTATTTCATAACTTTTATTGGCGATTGTAGTTGCTATGTTTACTTAATTAGTAGTAAAGATGAAGCAATAGACGTGTTCAAGCACTACAAAAATGGAGTTGAAACGCAACTTAACAAGAAAATCAAAATGATAAGAAGTGATAGGGTGATGAATATGAATCTCCTTTTGAAGAAATATGTTTAGAACATGGAATTATTCATCAAACGACGGCCCCTTACACGCCCCAATCCAATAGGATTGTAAAAAGAAAGAATCGATCATTAAAGGAGATGATGAGCGCTTTGTCAATAAGTTCTGGTTTGCCACAGAACTTGTGGGAGGAAGCCATTCTTACGGATAATCGTATACTAAACCGAGTACCCCATAGTAAACTCCATCTATTTCATATGAAAACTGGAAATAAAGGAAGCTCAACTTGAATTATTCTAAATTGTGGGGGTGTTTGGAAAATATGCAAGTTCCTAAACCCAAAAGGGTAAAGATAGGACCAAAAATCGTTGATTGCATTTTCATAGGATATGAAACCAATCGTAAAGCATATCGATTTCTGGTTCGTAAATCAGAAAATCCAGACATTCATAATAATACGGTAATGGAATCAGATAATGCTAAATTCTTAAAAATTTTATGTCCGTATAAAAAGGAACGTGAGTCGATTAGTGAAGGATCTAAACAATCTCGGAAAGAAACAAAAGAAAGTATATATAATTAGGAGGATCCAAGACGTAGTAAACTTCAAAGAACGTCTACTCCATTTGGACAAGATTTTGTGACTTTCTTATTGGAAAATGAGCCTCGAACATTTAAAGAAGTTATGTCTTCTTCAAAACCATTATTTTGAAAAGAGGCAGTCAATAGTGAAATAGAATCCATATTGAACAACCATACATGGGAATTGATTGATCTTCCTCCTGGAGATAAACCGTTGGGTTCTAAATGGATTTTTAAGATGAAAATAAAAGATGATGGCACTATTGATAAATATAAGGCAAGACTTGTGGTCAAAGGATACGGACAACTAGAAGGTCTTGACTATTTTGATACATACTCTCCAGTTACAAGAATTATGTCCATACGAATGTTAGTAGCATTAGCTACGGTATATGGTCTTGAATCATCAAATGGACATTAAGACAACCTTCTTAAATGGAGATTTGGAGGACGAAATCTACACAGAACAACCTGAAGATTTGTGGTTCCAGGTAAAGAAAAGAAGGTATGTAGACTTGTTAAGTCACTTTACGGACTAAAACTAGCACCTAAACAGTGGCATGTAAAATTTGGCCAAATAATGTTGTTAAATAGTTTTAAGATAAAATGAATGTGATAAATGTGTGTACATTAAAAATGTTCCAAATCACATAGTCATTTTTTGCTTATATGTGGATGATATGCTGATAATGAGTAGTGACATTGCCAACATAAACGTGACTAAGCGTATGCTAACTAGCAAATTTGATATGAAAGACTTGGGAGTTGCCGATATAATTCTGGATATTAAGATCCATAAGACTCCTCAAGGTCTGGCATTGTTGCAATCTCATTATATTCAGTACTTGAAATATTCAAGCACTAATATTTTCAAGTTGCAAAGACTCCAACTGATGTGAATCTTGCACTAGAAAAGAACAAAGTCAAAAGCATATCACAATTGGATTATACTCATGTGTTGGTATATTTAATGTTTATCATAAATTATACGCGACCAGATATAGCTTGTGCTATAAGTAAATCGAGTCAATACACGAGTAATCCGGATCAATATCATTGGAAGGCAATGAAATGAGTTTTGTGATTGAGGGATACTGTAACACAAATTGGATCACGATTCAATTGATTTTAAGTCCATAAGTGGATATGTATTCACTATAGGTGGAGTAGCGGTATCTTGGCAGTCGTCCAAACAAACTTGTATTGCCCACTCTACAAATGAGGTTGAGTTCTTAGCCTTAGATAAAGCCCTTAAAGAAGTTTAATGGCTCCGGAATTTCTTGGAAGATATTCCACTTTGGCCTAAATCGTTACCACCAATATGCATACATTACGATAGTCAAGAGTCAATTGGAAGGGTTGGGAGCGTTATGTATAATGGTAAATCTCGTCATATACGACGAAGACATAAAGCTGTTAGGCAGCTACTCTCTAGGGTGATTATCACAATTGATTACGTAAAGTTAAGTGATAATGTGCCGGATCCGCTTACAAAAGGCCTAATTAGAGAGGTAGTTGAAAGATTATCAAGGGTAATGAGACTATGAACGATGACAAGTCATTGTGGAGGTAACTCTACCTAGAAGATTAGAGATCCCAAGATCTAAGTTCAAGGAGATCAAACAAAGTCATTAATGACAGTTCAACATTATCAAATAAAATTTTCGGTCAATTCGCGTGATGAGATAATGTTTAGTACCAAGGATAAAACATTAAGGCTTTTTAATAGTTTCTAAATTTGATATTGTATATAAAAGAGTGTATCTACAGATGACAAGTTTAGGAATCACCTATGTAAGTAAGTGTTATCCGCTTCAAGGAGAATAGCACAAGGGTAGTTCTCTATGCACTTGTGAAACCATGCGGTGTCCATGGCTGAAACAAATATAACAATGAGAACTAAAAGACGGTTAAGGGTTGATTGTGTGACTTATGGTTGTCTAGGTATACACCAAAGTTTGACGGTTCAAAGATATCAAATCTAGCGATTGACCGGGTATATCCGATATAAGTTCACTATAGAAAGTTCAAAAGGGAAGCTTACTTATCCAGATGCGATTAATCCTTGATTGCAAATCACACAGTTTTCATGCATATTTCCGTGATATAGATATTCCTCATCATGTGGGGAATTGTTTGGCTTAAGCTTAGCTTAAAATAGAGTGAATAGAAAATGGAGGAAAAAACAAAATATTTGAATTTCCCTCTTTGACAAAGGGACATTGACCCATATTGGAGGAGGACAAGAGTTTTGATGAGTATTTATACAATTGCTCTTCTTCTAGATTTTAAAGAGTTGAGAAGAAGGAAAGCCTCGTGCCGCCGCCGTCGTTGCTTGCTCGACTCCGCTTCGAATTTAGATTTGGTCATATGATCTCATTGATTGATTAATTTTTTGGACCAAATTTATTTGTTAATATTAAGATTAACGTAATATTATTTTAATCCAAATTAGTCATTTTTGTAACGGTAAATCAATCCTTCGCGTTTGATTTCCCATTTTATTTTACGTAATGGCCATTTTTACGCGAACAGTCATCCTGAAGAGTAACACCTCTTCGTTCAAAACAACCTATTGGTTATAAATACCAAGCCATTCCCCTAGATTTTCCTTTACGAAATTCTGAATTCTCCTTCTTTCTTCTGTATTGTTTTAACTGAAAGAAAGCAACAATACGTATGATTTTCTACCGATCATTGTGATCGCTGAAATAGTGGGATTTGAAGTATCGCTATACCAGTGTGTAATCCGTTCTATCTTGGGAGTAATCCACAACCTCGGGTACTAGGAAGGGATTAAGTTCATTAAGGAAATACTATGAATTCAGTGGGCTCAGATTAAATTCAGTTTCTTCTACATTTATGTTTTTATGTTATTTTATTTCCAGAATTACTCTGCAAATACATAATACTAACATGTACTATGTACGTATCGAGCCTAACCCTGATGAGGTAGTGACGAGGCTATGAAAAGACACATTCCTAAACCTGTACAAATAGATATACATAGAGCAACAAAGTAACAAATAGGGCGATTAACACATTAACTGGGAAGGGACATGCGAAAGAGGATATATTATAAGGATGGAAAGTACGAAATCACCAAGTAACATTTTTTCCGAAGTAAACAACAATGCTATCAAGTAAATCGCCAATTCGAAAACCAAATAAGGCAATGAAATAAAGTGGACACAGTATCACCCTTCGTGCTCTTACTCTCGTCCTCACCATGTAATATCATAAATGAGATGGAAAGACATCACCCTTCTTGATTTTCCTATCGCCCTCACCATGTAATATCATAAATGAGATGGCACGACATTACCCTTCATCTTTTTACTGTCTTTCTCTCATAAAGTGATAAATGATCATAATCAGTCAATGGCACGTCATTGCCATTCGTGCTTTAATTCTCCTAATCTCTCGTATAAATGATATTGTATGCAAGTAAGGAACGACCACACCCTTCGTGCTTTTCTCTCTTCCTCACCAAGAAACAATATTTGAAGATAGCAAAACAAGGAGGGGATCAATTTTACTTCATTGACGTTGTAATGATAACTCAATTCATCTTTTGAAAATCTTAACAACTTTAAAATGAACAATAGATGAGAAGTCGAATAAATTAAGAAGTAATAATCTAACTGATAATGGAAAACATAGTCGATGAATCAACATAACATGATAAACAACTTCCACCCGCATGCTTTAACCTAATGACAACGTATATATACTCGTCACCTTCCATATACGTCGTCCCCACACATAATTCACGTAGTAATTAGACCAACTAGTCCTAATTCCCTCAAGTCAAGGTTAACCATGACACTTACCTTATTCTACAACCAAAACAATCAATAAACCATGGCCTGACCTTTTGAACAAGCCTCCAAACCGACCAAATCTAACCAATTATCGATCAAATAATTATAAATAAGCTTTAGAAACTACTCACGAGTGAAAAAGATTCAGTCTTTATGATTTTGAAAAAACTGAAACAAAATTCAACCTCAGACTCGCTTGGTCAAAACCCGAGGTTCAGACCAAAATCTAATTACCCATTCACCCCGAGCCCGGTTATGTAATTTGTTTCGAAATCCGACCTCAATTTGAGGTCTTTACAAAATCTCCAATTTTTACCCAAATTCGTAGTTTCTATCGTGAAAATCTTAGATTTGGTGTTGAAAATACATGAAAAGTAATGGGTAATGAAAAGAAATGGATTAAAGTTGCTTACTAACGATTTTAGGAAGAAAAGTCTCTTGAAAAATTGCCTCTAGAGTGTTTAGAGTTGAGAAATAGTGTAAAATGAGCAAGTCTCGATTTTTCCATCTTTTACTTAGCTGCAAGTATCGCATTTGCGAACATATATTCGCAAATGCAAGACAAAGCTTTCAAATACGAACCCTGCCTTAGAATCCCAGTAGTTGCAATTGCGACATAATGTTCCCAAATGCGAACATTCCCACCTTCACAAATGCAGACAAATTCTTGGCAAATGCGAAGCTCACCCCTCAGAACATTGATTCGCATATGCAAACTTATTCCTCGAAATTGCAAGATCACCCAACCTAATCCGCAATGTCTTGATCGCAAAAGTGAGGCTCGCATTTACAAGATAGACCTTGCAAATGCGCGATATGTAGACCACACCAGCAACAGAGATGCACTAGCTATTCAAACTTCAACCCAACTACTTCGCGATGCATCCGAAACTCAGTCGAGCCCCTCGGGCTCCAAACCAAACATGCACACAAGTATAATAACATCATATGAACTCGCTCGCGGGACTAAATCATCAAAATAACATCTAAAACTATAATTTTGAACATCAAAATGAAGGAAATTTCAAAGGGAAACTCAAGAACAAGTACAATCACATCTAAGCGTCTGAATCATATCAAACCAACTCTAAATTGCACCAAATTTTGTAGACAAATTCCAAATAGCAATATGGACCTATACCAAGTCGCAAAATCATAATTCAAACTCATTTAACATAAAGTAACCTATGGTCAAACCTAGCAAATTTCCAAACCTTCAAATTTCTAGCTTTTGGCAAAACAAAACAAATTAACCTAGGGACCTCCGAATGCAATTCCGTGCATACACCCAAGTTTAAAATTATGATACGGACCCATCGGGACTGTCATAATACTGATCCGTAGTTGTTTACCAAGAACGTTGACCGTGGTCAACTATAGCCTCACTTTTAGTTAAAATTTCCATTTTTATCAAAATTTCATATAAAAACTTTACGAGAAGTGACAAAGACCACGCACGCAGACTAAGAAACATCAAATAAAGCTACGGGAGGTCTTAGAACACGTACATAAGGGATAGTAATCAAAACGACCTATTGAGTCGTCACATTCTCCACCTCTAAAAGAAACGTTCATCCTCGACAAACTAGAAATGTACTTGGACTGGTGAAAAGGTGTGTGTATCTACTCTGCATATCGGACCCTGGACTCTCACGTAGCTGCCTCAATCGGCTGATTTCTCTATTACACTTTCACCGAAGGAAAACTCTTGGATCTCAACTGTCAAACCCGTCGAGCTAGAATAGCCACTAGCTCCTCCGCATATGCTAAATTTTCATCCATCTGAACCGTGCTGAAGTACGAAACATGCGAGTTGTCCACGTGATACTTCCGAAGCATGGAAACATGGAATACCAGATGCACTTTTGATAGACTAGGAGGCAATATAAGCTTGTAGGAAACCTCCTCAACTCACTCAAGGATCTCTAAAGGGCCAATATACCTAGGGCTTAACTTGCCCTTCTTACAAAATTGCAACACGCACTTCATAGGAAAAATTCTCCCCTGAACCTTCTGGTCCGCATAACTCTTCTGCCAAGACTAGCTGTAAGAAGTTGGTCCTGAATCAACTTAACCTTCTCCATAGCATCACAGAATAAATCAGTGCCCAACAATTTAGCCTCTCCAGGCTCAAACCAAACAATCGAAGAAAGACATCAACTCCCATATAAGGCCTCATACAGTGCTAACTGAATACTCGACTGGTAGTTGTTGTTGTAGGCGAACTATGTAAGATGTAGAACTACTCGTATGAACCTCCAAAATCCATAACACAAGAACGTAACATTTACTCTAAGATCTGAATGGTGCACTCTGACTGTCCATCTGTCTAAGGATGAAATATTGTGCTCAGCTCTACCCACGCGCCCAACTCACGCTGCACACTCTCCAAAATTCAATATTACCCTCGTGCCTCAATCATAAATAATAGAAATTGGCACGCCGTGCAGGCGAATAGTCTCATGAACGTAAATATGAGCTAACCTCTCTGAAGAATAGGTGGCCGCCACCAGAATAAAGTGCCCACACTTAGTCAACTGATCCATAATAACCTAGACTGCATCTTACTTCTTCAAGGTTTGTGGAAATCCTACCACAAAGTCCAAAATGATGCGCTCCCACTTCCACTGTGGTATCTCTAATATCCGAGTCAGTCCACCCGGTTTCTGATGTTCATACTTCACATGTTGACAATTCAAGCACCGAGATACATAAGCAACAATGTCTTTCTTCATTTTGCAACCAATATTGCTGTTTCATGTCACGATACATCTTCGTGACACCTGGGTGAATAGAATAACATGAACTGTGCGCCTCTTCAAGGATCAAATCTCTCAACCCATCAACATTTGGAACATAAATCCAGCCTTGAAGCTGCATAACACCATCATCACCAATCATAGCCTCCTTGGAAGGGTCATCAATTTGGCGAGCCTTGATACGCTCCAATGATGAAGTCTGTGCCACCACACAAGCTAGAACACGTCTGGGATCCGAAAAATCTAATATCACAAACCGGTTGGCTAAATCCTGAACATCCATGGCCAATGACCTCTCTGCTACCGGTAAATATGCAAAACTCTCCATTCTCTCCGCCTTTATACTCAATGTGTCGGGCACCACGTCGACCCTCCCCGGATGGTACAATATGGTGATATCATAGTCGTTTAACACCTCTTACCATCTCCGCTGCCACAAATTAAGATCTTTCTGCTTGAAAAGATGTTGGAGACTCCGATGGATAGTATAGACCTCACAATGAATGTCGTACATATAGTTCCTCCAAATCTTCAGCATGTGAACAATGGCTACCAACTCAAAGTCATGAACAAGGTAATTATTCTCATGGAAATTCAATTGCTGAGACGCGTAGGCAATCACTCTACCATCCTACATCAATACCGCACTAACCCCAATACGCGATGCATCATAATACACAGTGTAAGATCTTGAATCCGTAGGTAACACTAACACTGGGGCTGTAGTCAAAGCAGTCTTGAGCTTCTGAAAGCACAACTCACATTCGCCAGACCATATGAATAATGCACCCTTTTGGGGCAACTTGGTCAATGGGACTGACATAGATGAAAACCCCTCCAGAAACTGACGATAATAACCTGCCAAACATAGGAAAATCTAGATCTCTGTAGCTAAAGTAGGTCTAGGCTAGTTATAAACTACCTCAATCTTCTTAGGATCCACTTTAATGCCCTCAGAGGATATAACATAGCCCAAAAGGGCAACCGAGTCCAACCATAATTCATACTTTGAAAACTTGGCATATAATTGACTATCTCTCAGAGTCTGGAGTATGATCCGAATATACTGCTCATGCTCCTTTCGACTGAGGGAATAAAACAAGATTTCCTCAATGAAGACGATCGCAAGAGAATCCAAAAAGGGCTTGAATACCCATTTCATCAAATCCATAAATGTTGTCGGGACACTAGTCAAGCCAAATGACATCACTAAGAACTCATAGTGACCATACCGAGTTCGAAAAGTTATCTTAGGGACATCCTATGCCCGAATCTTCAATGTATGGTAGCCAGATCTCAAATCAATCTCTGAAAATACTTTGGCACCCTGAAGCTGATCAAATAAGTCATCAATCCTCGGCAACAGATACTTGTTCTTGATAGTGACATTGTTTAACTATCGATAACCAATACTCATCCTCACCATTCCATCCTTCTTCGTTACGAACCGATGCACCACAAGGAGAGATAATAGGTCTAATGAGTCCCTTGTCAAGCAAATCCTATAATTTCTCCGTCAATTCCTTCAACTCAACTGGGGCCATACGATATGGTGGAATAGAAATGGGTCGAGTGTCTTAAGCCAAGTCAATACAGAAGTCGATATCTCTGTCGGGTGGCATCCCCCGGCAGATCTATAGGAAACATTTTTGACTCGTGCACAACTGGTACTGAATCCATGGAAAGAACCTCCGCACTTGGATCACGGATATAGGCCGAATATGATAGCTAACATTTCTTGACCATATGTCGTGCCTTCACATAAGAGATGTCCCTATTAGTAGAATGACCAGGAGTCCCTCTCCACTTTAGTCGAGGCAACCCCGACATGGCTAATATCACCATCTTGGCGTAATAATCCAAAAAGCGTGATAAGGTGACAGCCAATCCATACCCAAGATAACATCAAAGTATACCATATCAAGAATAATAAGGTCTACCCTAGTCTCATTGCTCCCTATAGAAACCACAGAAGAGCAATAAACACGATCTACAATAATAGAATCTCCCACAGACGTGGACACATAGACAGAAGCACTCAAAGAATCACGAGGTATAACCAGATATGAAGCAAAATAGGATGACATGTATGAATAAGTAGAGCCTGTATCAAATAAAACTGAGGCATCCCTATAGAAAATCGGAACAATATCTGTGATGACGGCGTCAGATGACTCTACCTTGGGTCTGGCTGGGAATGCATAAAAATAGGGCTGAGCCCCACAACTCTGACCTTCTCCCCTTGGGCAACCTCTAACGATTGACCTCCACCTCTAATGGTCTGACCACACCCCCGACTCCAGCTGCTTGAGCAGGCGGTGGAGCATCCGATTTCGAAACCACGACACGAGAACTCTTCTATGGTGTGTTGCTCTGTGACCTAAGGAAAAACCATGCAACGTGCCTCGAATCTCCTTAGACCTTGGCTGCTATGGCTGCTAAAGCTAAAACTAACCCTGACAGCCCGAATACTCACTGTGATAGCTCTGAATCGATGGTACACTGATAGGAACTGAAGGTGTACTATAGGCTAGCTGCTCTGAATGATACCCATGCGAACCACGACTGCCTGAAACACCATGGGATGCCTGAAGAGCTAACTCAATCGTCTTGGGAGGCTGGCCTATGACAAAAGATTATCTGCCTCCAGATGAGGCACCATTGAAACCCCCAAAGTGATGAGGCCTCTTCTCAGGTACCGCCTCTCTACCCTGGCTATGAATCATCTCGATCCGTCTAGTAATATCTATTGCCCGCTAGAAAGGAATATCATTATGTGTCTCCTTGGCCATTTGTAGTCTGATACCAAAGGTAAGGCCATCAATGAATCTCCCCAATCTCACCCTCTCAGTAGGGACTAATATAACTGCACGGAGAGCTAGGTCCACAAATCGGGTCTCATACTGGGTTACACTCATGCTCCCCTGCCGTAGGCGCTCGAACTGCTTGTGATACTCCTCTCTCATAGTGAAGGGAATAAACGTCTCCAAAAATAGCTACAAAAAGTAACCCCAAGTGAGGGGTGCAGAACCTGCTGGTCTACCCCGCTCATAATCCTGTCACCACCTCTTGGCAGAACCAGTAACTTGGAACACTGCAAAGTCGACTCCATTAGTATCAACAATACCCATTTTGCGCAACACCTTGTGGAAACCGTTCAAATAATCTCATGGATCCTCAGAAAGTGCACCACATAAATGAATAGAGAAGACCTTTGTGAACTTATCCAATCTCATCAATTCCTCAGAAGACATCAAGGCCTCTCTTCGGTCTGTGTAGCAACAATAGGCTGAACTACCCTAACTGGTGGAACTGCTGGAGTTTGATATATGGGAGCCATATGCTCCGGAGTGTGAGTAGTAGGAGTCTGTGCTCCTTTCCCAGCCTGAGAGATAGCTGGTGCCATAAAAAATGTACCGGTCTGGGCCACGCTCTCCATGAGACCCACCAAGCGGACTAGAGCGTCCTTAAGTATAAGAGTGGCAATGAATCCCTCCGGGACCTGAGCGGGTCTGACTGGTGCGGTCGGAACTGGGATCTCCTTTTCATGATCAGTCTGAGGCTCCATAGTGGGTGTTGGGGCACGTGCTCAGGGTTGAGCTCTACCTCTACCTCAGACTCTACCTCGGCCTCAACCCCTATTTGTAACGACCGACTTTGTTGTTTTGAGTATCTGCACTTCGCTCGGCGTTCTGAGGGTATGATTATCTTCACATGATGTATTTTGACTTGCGTAAATCATCGGTGTTGGTTTTCAAGCTATCCGGAATCAACTTGGAAGAATGAACTCCAAGATTTAAGTTCTAAGTTGGAAGAGTTGACCAAGTTTGACTTTTTAGCATTTGACCTCAGAATGGAGTTTTGTCATTTTTGTTAGCTCCGTTGGGTGATTTTGGACTTGGGAACACGTCCGGATTGTAATTTGGAGGTCCGTAGTTGAATTAGTCTTGAAATGGCGAAAGTTGGATTTGAGAAGTTTGACCGGGAATGGACTTTTTGATATCGAGGTCGGAATTTGATTTCAGAAGTTGAAATAAGTCCGTAATGGCAAGTGTGACTTGTGTTTAAAATTTGAGGCCAATTCGTGGTTTTTGAAGTTATTTTAAAATTTGAGGCCAATTCGTGGTTTTTGAAGTTATTCTAGAAGTTCTTGAAGTTTAGTTTGATTTTCATGCGTTTTGGCGTCCGATTCATGGTTTTTGAAGTTATTTTGATGATTTGAGTGCGCGGCAAGTTCGTGTTGTGTTTTTAGACACTACTGGAAAATAAGCCTATGGCAACGCAAGAAAAACCGTTGCCATAGAGGTATGGCAACGTTTTTTCGATCGTCTCACTAGACCGCGTGGCCATAGCTCTATTGCAACGGTTAATGCAACGGTTTGAAAAACCATTACCATATAGCCATCTATAGCAACGGTTACTTCTCATTCTACTGCAACGAGTAATTTTGTCAACTGGAACGATTATAAAGCGCTGCAATAAATGTTTGTGTAACAGTTATGTAATCTATTGCAACGGTTAAGTTATGCTATTAGAACGGTATTTGGCCGCTTGTGCAACGGTTATTACGTGTTGTTTTATAGTAACAACATTCTAATAGGCAACGGTTTGCATTATCTATTGCAACGGTTTGCATTACCTATTGCAACGGTTGCCTGCTATATTGCAATTACATGGTTTATTGAGACAATTTTGCTCCCTGAATGTAAATAAATATTTACATTTTAAACACAATAATTTATATATATATCACAAAATAAAACTAATAATACACATTTATAGTCCAAGTTGTAATATCCGTAAAAACAAAATATTAGAACCCATGTACATAAGTTTTATAGTCCAAAAGTTAAGAACCAATTAGTACATAAGTTTTACCATCCAAAAGTTAAAGAAGTTTCAAAATGTTTGATAACAAAAGAATCCTAGAACATTTAGAGTTGCAGCAACAATCCAAAAATCTAGTTAAGCAGGATCTTCATTGCTTTCATCTTCCCTTTCTTCATTTTCTCCACCTATAAAAGAGGATAAATAAGATCATTATCTCTTAAAATGCTAGTTAACAATTAAAGTACACATGAAAGGCACAAACTATTCTCATAACCACTATCAAAAGACTTATTTCAAGGCACAACTATTCTGCAAAATTGATACCCAAATCCTGGGGTAAAATTGGAACCAAAGCTACAGGTTTGCTGGGCAGAAACATGCTAGTAGTTGCTGCAGATTTGCTGTTAAGTTGCAGTCAAACAAAGTAGAAACACGATAGGAAAAATGCAGTAGTAATGCAGACAGATTCAGCTGCAATTGTCTGCAGCAACTCTCGGTCAAAAGACCCTACCAAACTAACACAACTTACTGGTATCAGCTTCTCCAATATTTTCCCAACTCCGAACAACACTTACAATCAACTCTGATCAGTAGCTAACTCAAAGAAGACCAACTGACTGTTAACGCATCTCAAAGAGATGAAATTCAAAGGAGACCAACTGAGCCAATTATCTAGGTCTTTCATCATCAAGCATTTGGCCAACAAAGATGATCATATATCATATTCTAAGCAGTTGCTTGAGACTTTTCAGATGACGATACCAACCTAAATAACAGACAGCATGTCAAATCGTGACAATACCAACAAAAATAACCATTCTTTCATTTTCATTAACAATTGTGGGATCCGGGAATTCAATGTTAACCAATTCACAAGGAATACTGTCAGCGATTCCACGACCTTCGTCACAGTCATTTGCTGCAGCAAAAGAATGGCCTGGTGTGGGAATCTCTAAGACTTCTGGGAATTCAATGTTAACCAATTCACAAGCATACTGTCATCTAATATGCTTTTCTCTGACACAAGAAAGAAGCCTAAAAGGTTATACTTTTAAACATGCTATACAACTGCAGCATTAATCCTTAAACAGTGAAATTCTCTAATAAAATAATTTCCAGTTTATTTTAAGACCAGCCTGCAAGAAACCTCAAAAGGAAAAGATATCAAGTTCATTGCAAGCGAAAAAGCACTTCTGAATATTTTCAAGTGCTTATAAATACACATGTATATATACTTGCCATTACTATGTGCGGGAAAAAGAGAAGAGAATCTGTATCACAGCTCCTTTCACTTCTCATATCGGTAAAAGTGCAAGCATAGCCATCATTAATAACATTTATGCACCATATGCTGCAGCCAAAGAATGGCCTGGTGTGGGAATGAAAGGAGAATTCTTGCTCTAGCTTACCATTCTCAGCAAGAACATCACGAAGAAGAAGAGGAAGAAGAGGAGGAGGAGGAGGAGGAAGAAGAAGAATTTTGCATTAATTAAGTACACACCTTGATTATTACTGCAAGCAGATGGACGATTAATTGGTGCAATTGCAGCTTGTTGTGCAGATGATGCTTCTCCGAGTGAACGACCACAAAATGTTAGCATATTAGGATCAACTCGTAAATCTGGGTTAATCTGCCGAAGTTGAGCAACAGCATTAAGTGTAATATGTTGCCGCCAAGTTTCCTGTTGTTCCTCGAACTTCTTCTGCAGCCTTTGTTGCATTCTCTCTTCCATTTCCTCCATTTTTTGCTGCATTATCTCATCAGTAGTCTTTGAAGAGGATCCAGAATTTCCAGATTTTTGTTTCAAGATAGTCTTTGTAACCCCACGTCCATACAGTCTTACGCGACCTGGATGTTCAGGTCCCATGACTGTTGCAAATGCGTCCACTGATTGGTTATCATCTTCAGTTTCTTGAGTTTGTATTTTGTCCATTTCAGCCTACAAATAAATTTTAAGAGAAGAAAATACAAGTAAATAAAATTGAGGTAGCAATAAGAACCAAAAGATAATCTCGACAAGCTTTAAAGTAGAGATCTTTGTACAATTTTGCGCATTGTATCTTCATATGATTCCTTGTATACGCGGACAGGTTTTCTTGATCTTGTAGCCACAAATCTGTCCTTACTTGACGGATCATCAGATGTTTCCTTCCTTTTTTTCTAGTTACATGAAAATCAGCATAAAAATCTTCACAAGTAAGGTTAACAAGTTCATATTAATGAAAAATAAGAGAATACCGAACCTCACGGGTTGTAGCAAAACCAGCAGTGTGTGGATTCTTTGACTTTTTTCGATTCTCAGTATTAGTTTTGGAAGTTTGCTGCAACAGGTAAGCTTTTATGTTAAGCATCTAATACATTTCTACCTTATGCATTTTGATACACTAAAACAAGACGAGGAATGAACTTCAGAAAGAATTACGCATTCTCTTTGTCCAAAATCGAGTTTACTGTGCCTATAACTTGCCTGAACTTTATCAGACTTCCAGTATTCAAGAAGGTACTTAAATTCAGCTTCTGAGACATTTGTTGGCTTTTTTGCCATTCGAAGTTCGTCATTGGCATAGGCTTCATAGTACTTTTTCTTCAACCAACACTTATACCTTCTCCAAGCATTTTGAATTGATTGAAAAACCACGGTTTTCCATCATCTTGAATGTCATATTTTGTCTACAGTTTGGTGTACTTGAGTTAGACCAAAAATATGAAATATTATCAACTAAAAATTGAAATAATGAAAACTTCAAACCTTGATATATTTCAACATATCCTCTTTTGTATTCAGTTTCTTCCAGTTATGTATATTTAGAGGACAAAAGGTTGAATTTCTTGCCAGTGTACCGAGGAAACTGCCCAATTCTTTTACAGTTTCGTCGGTCGGACCAATGGGTGGGTTCAGATCACTTAGGACAATCAATTTTCGTCAATTCTTGTTAAATATTTGAATGATTTAAAAAATCATACTTGACCTATTAGATTTCCAACAAAAGCAAGCAGAGCATAGGCAAGGAGTGGAACGAAGGTTTCTGTGCAGTCCTGAAATCGAAAGTCAACGTTATTGCTAATGTTAATTCATGAAAATACACTATAAAGATCAATAAAGAACAACAAACTGCGTGGTAAAATAGAACAATAAAAGAGATCACAAATAAGAGTGGTAGAGCAAAGATTGGAAACTTTGTCTGGTAGCCAAATCTAACACAGAACAATATGTGTTCCCGGGTTGATAGGCTGAGTTTATGACTTAACAAATGAAGATAAATAACAATACATACCTTTTAATAGTGATTTATCTGTTTGTTAACAGTGAAGCTACAATTCTCCTCAATGATACACTAGCTTTCTTCAAATTGGTTTTCAAAAATCCTGTAAAATGGATCACAATTCAGAATTAAATTCTACGAAAAAAAACAAAAATAAATTAATTGAAAAGATACAAACAAGAATAATCATAAATATTTTGTAAAAGAGAATTTATCACTCACTCAAAAAATATTAAAACAACAATCAATAATATATTTAAAAGTTCAGAATATCTTTTTTAGTCATCCGCCACCGTCCAATCCCAATCAGTATCATCAAACTCATTTTCCTCTTCTGATGTTTCTATATTTGTATCCTGTGAACATTGTGCACAAGATGGAATATCTACGACATCAACAGGTACATCTTCTCTTGACCATCTAACATCAAGCTCAGGTAATCTACTTGAGGATCCAATGTCATCATTAGGTTCCCTCCAAAATGTGTCTTCTATGTTAGGACAATTCCCTTCCTCTAGATCATACAAATCAACAGGGACCTTTTTCCTTGCATAATAAACATCTTCCTCAATTGGATCTGCCACATAAAAAACTTGATAAACTTGGGATGCCAACACAAAAGAATCATCTGTGCTGCATAATTTGTTGAAGTAAACCCGAGTTAGCCCATAGTCATCTATTTCATTGTGATACCAATCACCTAAATAATACAACATTAAAATAACCCCAATAATCAATTTCAATGATATCCTGAATAGCTCCATAATAGATAACCTCTCTATCGATAGGATTTTTGTCCCTAGCACTAGCAAAACTATCAGTTGTTGCCAATAAAGTCACTCCACTATTTTGGGTCTTTGCTGAAGAATCCCGTCCTATGGTAAGAAATCAGTATCCATTAATGAAGTATGCAGTATATCTTTTGGCAACCATATTAGGCCCTTTAGCTAGCCACCGTAAATAATCAGACACTTCAATATTTTCAACTTTTTCTTTGAACCAGTTGCTGAATTCCCTACTATGATTCCTTGCTCTTACCCATGCATTTGATCTTGTATGATTACCCATTAAATTTTTATGTTCCCTGAAATAATAAATATTTTAAATTCAATTATTAGGCCTTCATAAATGGAGCTTAAAGTACCTTATTATAAGAAAATAAATAGAGTTTAAAATATAAATAAATATTATATAATTTGTCTTACTTGATAAAATCTTCCACAAGTTCGTCTCCAGTATTGAACAGAGCATATCGATGTGCTTCATAAGATAACTGTGAATCAATGACAAAAGTCTTGCCTTCTTTTTTCTTGTTACCTCCAATTGGATGGCCAATCTTAGGGAATATAGGTGATAAATCTTGAGGGCATTCATCATCCTCAGTTTGGTACCTACTGAATCTAGTCTTCACGTCATCATGTAGGTATCTCGAACAAAAAGTCAAGCACTCTTCGAATAAAAAACCCTCTGCTATTGACGCTTCTGGACAAGAACAATTACGAACAAACGCCTTTAACTTACATAGGTCCCTCTCAATAGAATACATCCAACGAAGATGAGTCGGACCCCCAAGCTTAATTTCATTCACTAGATGAATAGGCAAATGGGGCATTATATCAAAAAATGTTGGAAGAAAAGTCCTTTCAAGTTCACATATTATTTCTGAAATTTCAGATTGCATTTTTTCGAGATCCCCCCTCCTTACAACCTTACTACATATGGATCTAAAGAAATCGCCCAACCTAATCAACGGCAACGAAACATTCTTGGGCAATGCTTTCCTAACTGCAACCTAGAGTAAGTATTGCATTATAAAATGAGCATCATGACTTTTGTATCCTGATATTTTCATCTCCTTCACATGCACACGGTCTGATATATTCGAAGCACACCCTTTTGGTAATTTGGAATTTTTTATAATGGTACAAAATAATCTTTTCTCTTCTGGACTCATGGAGAAACAACTTGAGCCAAACTCACTGTTCCATCATCATCTTCTCTTGGTTGTAGTTCCTTTCGTATCCCCATTTCTTGTAAGTCATAGCGAGAATTTACATGATCCTTTGACTTTCCATCTATTTCTAAAAAAGTCCCAATCAAGCTATCACATATGTTTTTCTCAATGTGCATCACATCAAGATTGTGCCTCAACTTGTTATGCGCCCAATATGGCAATTCAAAAAAAAATGGATCTCTTTGTCCACAGACTCTTGTTATTCCGAGACCCTTTCTTTTTGCCCTTTCCAAAAACATTGTTGAATTCAAGTAATTCTTCAAATACTTGAACACCCGACAGAGAAGTAGGTTCAGGCCTATGCTCCTCCTTACCATCAAATGACCTTTTGTCTTTTCCCAATGGATGTTCAGGTGGCAAAAATCTACGATGACCCAAGTAATACATCTTATGACTATGTTTGAGATATTGAGAGCATGTGTCATAATTACAACTGGGACATGCCAATCTCCCCTTGGTGCTCCATCCCGAAAGCATTGCTAATGCTGGAAAATCACTAATTGTCCACAATAGAGCTGCACGCATTTGAAATGTTTGGTTTGTATCAGCATCATATGTTTCTCTCCCGATTTCCCAAAGTTCCGTCAATTCTGCAATTAGTGGTTGTAGGTTCACATCTATATCATTTCCTGGAGATGAAGGACCTGGAATAATCATTGACAACATAATATATTCCGGCTTCATACAAATCCACTGCGATAAATTATAGTTCATCAACACAACAAGCCATGTGCTATGAGAAATGCTCATGGTTCGAAATGGATTAAAACCATCGCTTGAAAGACCCAGCCTAACATTATGTGAGTCCCTCGCGAAGTCTGGGTGCAAGGAATCAAAATTTTTCCAAGCTTCTCCATCAGCAGGATGCCTTAAATTTTCATCGTTGGGTCGTTCATTAGCATGCCATTTCATTGCAATAGCTGTTTCATGACACATGAACATCCTCGGAAGCCTAGGCTTTAAGGGAAAGTACCTTAAAACCTTTACAGGGATTTTAGAATTTGCATTAGTACTCTTCCATCTTGAAGACCCACAAACAGAACAATTATCAGTCTTCGCATTGTCATTCCAAAATAATATGCCATCATTAGGGCATGCATGTATCTTTTCATAATGAAGACCCAAGTATCTTATCATGTTTCTGGCCTTGTTAAACGACTCTGGTAGTTGAGCAAAGGGAAATGCCTCTTTTAACAACTCTAGCATGTCTGCAAATGCCACATTACTCCACCCATGCAAGGATTTAAGCAAGTATAGCCGAATGGTGAAACTTAGTTTAGTAAAATTTTCACATCCAGGATATAACTCTTGTTTTCCTTCATCCACCAATCTAAAAAATCTCTTTGCATCTTCGGATAGTCCCTCTTTCACTCCTTCTTCATGCCCTGACTCACCCTCTATATTTCTAATGTATCATGAAGTAGTCCATCAATATCGCCATGCATGTTAAAATCATCATCATCATTGCATGGATTAGGTGGATTTGCTGAGGAAAATCCTTCCCCATGGAAAACCCATTTGGTGTAACCATCAACAAACCCATTTACTACCAAGTGATCCTCCACCACATTTCTATAATGCCAATTGCGATTCATGCATTTTTTGCAAGGGCATAATATTTCATTTCCCTGGGAAGCTCGTTCAAATACATTATCAAGAAAAGTATATTCATCCGTCCATCTTAGAAGATTCATCCAACTTTTATCTCCATTTTCCATTGAATTGCTATATGATACGAGTAAATCACAACATTAAGATTTATGTTAAGCTAAGTTACAAAAAAATAAAAGAGAACTAATGTTATCAAATAAACCATGATCAAGTATTCTGTTAATTTAGGAATCAAGGATAGCGATTTAGTTCTCATCAAGTATCTGTAACCTTTAAATCTTTACAAATTATAAGTATTCTACAAACAAATAAGATCCTTTTCTCAGTAATGCATATGCATACAAGGGGTTTAACCAACAAATCACTTTCACCGATATAAAAAAATGATCTTAACAAACAAGATCCCAATTTAAATTACAGAAATAATTCCTTGCCTACTTCTTTCATGAGTAGCAACATAAAGATATAGCAATTAGAGTGTTTTTTTTGTAACTAGGATGTAGGAGTTTGGCATGTTGCTTTAATGAGGCCCATCTATGTATGAGAAGTGAGAAGTGAGAAGCAAAGCGCTCGCTTTTTTAAGTGAAGCGGAATTTTAAAGAAAAATTAAAATAAATACTGCATAGACTGGAAAAATTGGGCAGAAATTTTCTAAGAAAGAACCGAAGGTAAAAGAAAAAAATTCGCTAGCATTTTTCCACTTTTGGACGTTTAGAAAGAAAAAGAAGGAGAAGTGAGGATGTGAGCGCTTTGTTAATCACTAAGCAATGGTATATGCACATTCTACAGCAACATCAAAGAAATTCATCCCTACTTTGAGGTTGAAACTTCTAAACTAACATCTGCTATCCCTGTAATTTAATGTCAAAGCCGACCACTTCGTTATCCTCCAACAAAAGAACCTTTCAAGATGATCAAAGGGATTAGTTAGTAATAGATTGAAAGCTATAAATCTTCTTTCTTTTTCAATTTGACTACAAAAAAGTACTACTATTAATTTCGAATAATGCAACCATAAAATGAAACTCCACGCAAACATACTGAAAAATGTTAACCTATCGCAGCGAAATGGTTCTAATCAGTAGTGTGCTCCTGTCAGTTCTATCATATACTCTCACTGCCACCAATAAGTTTTTTTTTTTGATAAATAAACTGCCATCAATAACTTAACTTTGCATAATAGATGGATTATCTTATTCAAAATGGATTATCTGGTTAATCACTAAGCAATAATTATTTTTTCTTGTTCTGTGTCCCTTAACGTACCAGCCACAACACAATAATCCCGCAAAATTTGTACAACATGGAGGAATATTATACTTCTTAAGTCACAAGAAGAGCTTTTAACAATTTAGTTAAGCTTTTCCTTTTAAGTATCATATAAAAGAAATAGAAAAAGGTTCTTTAATGTTACTCTAAAAAAAAGAATATTAACAAAGAGTTGTAGCTGGTTAACATACAGGGTACTCTTTAGTTCCCAATTCTTTAATGAAAACTATGTATATACTTCTATTAATTCAGATTCTTATTAAGGCTAAGTTTGAAACAGCTAAGCTCGCTAAATCGATTTGTCAACTATTAATTACTATATATTGCATCTTTCTAGCTGAGCAGAAATTCTATGCCTAAAGGTGCAGCTAAATCAATTATAATTACAACCAACCATCAACAAATATTATACTTTTGTTTAGAATATATGTACAAAAAGAGTTGATAGACATAATACCCAAACTAATATACAAAAACTGCAGCAGCTTTATACCAGTTGGTATCAAGAATTTTGAGAAAACCCGGCATAAGATGTCAGTTTATAGCTTAAAATTTGATTTGTAATCAACTAACCTCATGTCGTAGCGACATATTCTGACTATAGGAGCATCCAGAAAGCAGTGGAAAAACTGAACTAAATGGCAGCACTTAAAGAACCGAGAAAAAAAATGCTTCTGAATAACAGAAGTACACAACAACCACAACGGATCACATGAATTGCAATAACAAAGAGAATAAATCGTGACACGCACAACAGAGGCAAAAAATCAAAGAGCAGATAGAGAAATCTAGAAATCAAACAGAATCTATTGACCAGAGGAAAAACGAAGGTGGGAAGCTGACACCAAGCAAAATCAAGCAGACAAACAAGGATTTTGAAAATATGATACGAACAAGAGGTATCAGTAGGAAGATACCAACTGAACTTTAAAAGCAAACTCAAATTTGAACTTGAAAGGAACATTTAAACAATAACAAAAGAAACTTTCTTTCTTGGAATGATGAAAAGATTAAGCTTGCTTTTCACTTCCTTTCAGTATAAATGAAAAATATATTGCTTTCGTGTAGTTCCAGTGGCAGCATACTGGTGATGATATCAAAATCTTTATTAAAGTAAGAAGTTGGTCAGAAAATTTACCTTCTGATTGACGCCACTGAATAACACAAGTACACAACAACCACAATGGATCGAAAGAACTGCAATAGGGGAGAAAGATGAAAAGTTAGAACATCGTAAGAGTTAGAAGCAGCCATGTATGTGATTATTAAACAACAACCAGTTTGATCATATTGCCTCTACTCTAACCGTTAGGGAAAGATAAGGCGCCTCCCAAATAATTCCACAGAAATCATTAAGGGGTAGGGTGTTTGACAGGAGGAACATTTCTATCTTAAGATATTTTAACCTGCTCTTACTTTCACCCTTTTGACCGTGACTATTTCTGATTAATCTTAGCATTTGTCATGTTTTCCTATATTTTAACTTTCCAATTGTCTCAAAACAGTTCTGATTGATCCTGTGAAATGACAAGAATACGACAAGAAAGGGATGCTACGAGCCTATGATTACAACATTGTTCACTCAGGGCTTGAACGAACGAAACTCGATAGCTTCGAAGCAGCTAAAGAAGAACTTGGTTGAGTATCCCGCCGTGATTTGGGCATATGTACACAACAAATATCAATCGAAGATAAGGATTGAGGACGACCAACTGGGATCCCCTTCTGGCTCATTATATCCAAGAAGGCTCATAGAAAAGGGATCAGGGCCTACGAAAGGGAATCAAGATCAAGCAAAGAAAGGTATCAGCCGCACGTGAAATATCAAAGAGACGCTTCTAGGCGGAATATACCTCGAAATGACCGGGGAGTAAATCAAGGCCAAAATTCCCGGGGACTCACGAGCAAGATTGGGTTTTACAGGCATTCGAGGCCAATAGAGGCACCCCGATTATCGGAATGCAACGTCAACATCGATGTCTCGGACATCGTATCAGCTAACAAGGATACCCGATGGGCAAAGCCCGCACAATCGGGTCCTTCCAGAAAGAACCTCAACTTGACGTACGAATACCATGGCATTCACGATCATATGACCGAGGATTGTAGGCAGCTCCGAGAGAAGGCAAGAACCACTTTTGGGAAAGAGCGGCGAACAGAAAGGATGAACCTGTAGAACCTCATCAAATCATTCACATGATCATTGGAGGAACCGACGTCCCATAGGGACCTATATTCAAACGGGCCAAAGTATCCATCGCAGCCGGAAAGCTAACTCAGAGCTATATATCTGAAGACGCTCTTACATTCAGAGAAGAAGGCATCGAGGCTTTGTCCCAAACACCTAATGATGCACTAGTAATTTCTGTTTTTTTTGAATAAATTTCAACTTAAACGTGTGCTCGTGGTTCCAGGTAGCTCGTCCAACATAATCAGGTCGAGGGTGGTGGAGCAGATCGGACTGCTCGATCAGATCATACCCACCTCTCGAGTCCTCAATGGATTCAACATGGCAACTGACATGACAATGGGGAAAATCATCCTCCCAGTCAACGTGTCCGGTACAGTTCAGGGCACCAAGTTTCATGTCATCGAAGGAGACATGAGGTACAATGCCTTATTTGGGAGGCCGTGGATAAACATCATGAGGGCGGTACCATAGAATCTTCATTAGATGATGAAGTTCCCAACAAAGGATGGTGTAAAAATGGTGTACTAAGAGTAGTATGCAGCGAAGGAGATGGTCGCGGTACACAACATGGCACCAACATCAACTCCCCCCGACCCGGATCAGTCAGAAAATAGGCTGACCCCCGAGGAACAGGTGATTTGTGAGCATTCGAACGAAGACAACGAAGAAGAATTCTTCACTCCTCGAACTTTCGTTGCCCCCGAGAGTCGGATGAAACAAAATCGATGGTCGAAGAACTCGAACAGGCCGTCTTGATCGAGCACCTTCCAGACCGAAAGGTATACCTGGGAACGAGATTAACCCCCGAACTCAGGAAAAAACTCATCCAATTTCTTATTAATAACATTGATTGCTTTGCTTGGTCCCATTTAGACATGACATGGATCCCGCCGGTAGTAACCACCCACCGACTAAGCATCGACCCCAGGTTCAAATCGGTGAAGCAAAAAAGGAGGCCTCAGTCCGAGGTAAAACATGCGTTCATCAAAGACGAGGTAACAAAACTCCTCAAGATAGGATCAATCAGGGAGGTAGAATACCCCGAATGGTTGGCTAATGTAGTAGTGGTTCCCAAAAAGGGAAATAAGTTAAGGATGTGCGTAGATTATAAAGACATAAATCAAGCGTGCCTTAAAGACTCATTTCCATTTCCAAACATCGATCTCTTGATTGATGCCACGGCCGACCACGAGATCCTCACTTTTCTTGACGCTTACTCCGGGTATAATCAAATTCAAATGAACCTAGATGATAGGGAGAAGACTTCGTTCATCACGAAGTATGGTACATACTGCTATAATGTAATGCACTTCGGGCTAAAAAAAACAGGAGCCTTATACCAACGCCTAGTTAATAAGATGTTCGAACATCAAATAGGCTAGTCTATGGAAGTTTACTTTGACGACATGCTAGTTAAGTCCTTGCGCGCAAAAGACCATTTGAATCATTTGCAGGAAACATTCGGTATCCTTAGAAGCTACAACATGAAGCTCAACCCCGAGAAATGTGCCTTCGGAGTAGGATCAGGAAAATATTTAGGCTTCATGGTGTCGAATAAGGGGATCGAAATCAACCTCGACAAAATCAAGGCCATCGAAGAAATCATGGTGGTGAACAATGTTAAGTCCGTACATCGGCTGACCGGGCAGATAGCGACTTTAGCCTGATTTATCTCGAGGTCATTAGATTGAAGCCATCATTTTTTCTCCTTACTAAAAAAGAAGAACAACTTCGAGTGGATTTCGGACTGCCAACACGCCTTAGAGGAATTAAAGTGGTATCTATCAAGCCCGCCTTTGCTCTACACACCGAAGGAGGACGAAACACTGTACTTATATCTAGCCGTATCTGAAGTAGCAGTAAGTGGTGTGTTGGTTCAAGAAGAACAAGGTACACAATTCCATGTCTATTACATAAGTCGGACCTTGGGAGATGCTGAAACCAGGTATCCACACTTAGAAAAATTAGCTCTCGCATTAATAAGTGCATCTCGAAAATTGAAGCCTTACTTTTAATGTCATCGTATATGTGTTTTAACAACATATCCCCTTCGAAACATCTTTCATAAGCCCGAATTATCGGGCCGATTGGTCAAATGGGCCATTGAAATCGAAAGGTATGATATCGAGTATCAACCCCGAACAACTATCAAGTCCCAAACTTTTGTAGACTTCGTGGCCGAATTTACGCCCGCCCTTGTGCCCAAGGTAGAGAAAGAACTCTTACTAAATACGGGCACCTCATCAGGGGTATGGACCCTATTCACTAATGGTGCATCGGATGCGAAAGGGTCTGGGCTCGGCATAGTTCTGAAACCACATGCGGGCGACATGATTAGACAATCTATAAAAACTGCAAAATTGACTAACAATGAGGCTGAGTATGAAGCTATGATTGCAAATCTCGAGCTGGCCAAGGGCCTAGGAGCAGAAATCATCGAAGCAAAAAGTGATTCCCTTCTGGTAGTAAACCAAGTAAATGGGAGCTTCGAGGTTCAATAAGACAGGATGCAAATATACTTAGACAAACTTAAAGTCACATTGCATCGCTTCAAAGAATTGACTCTGGTCCACATACCTCGAGAGCAAAACAGCGAGGTCGATGCGCTCGCAAACCTGGGACCATCCGTCGAAGAAGATGACATACTCCCCGGGGCTGTTGTAAAACTATCCAAGTTGGTGATCAAAGAAAGCCATGCCGAGATCAACTCCACAAGTCTGCCGTGGGATTGGAGAAATAAGTACGTCAATTATTTGAGAAGCGGGAAACTGCCCGCGGACCCAAAAAAATCAAGGGCCCTTCGAACCAGAGCAACTCGATTTGTACTCGACGAGAATGGAACTCTATATAGAAGGACCTTCGACGGACCCCTAGCAGTATGATTGGGACCAGGGGACACCGAGTATGCGCTTCGAGAAATCCACGAGGGCACATGTGGAAATCATTCTGGTGCCGATTCTTTAGCTCGAAATGTGATCAGAGCAGGATACTATTGGGACAACATGGATAAGGACACCAAGGAATTTGTTCGAAGGTGTGATAAATGCCAAAGGTTCGCACTAATGATTCACCAACCCGGCGAACAACTACATTAAGTCTTATCACCATGGCCATTCATGAAGTAGGGGATGGACGTCGTTAGCCCCCTACCGACGGCGCCAGGAAAAGCTAGATTTATTCTGTTCATGACTGACTACTTCTCGAAATGGGTGGAAGCACATGCCTGCAAAAAGATAAGAGAAAAAGAAGTCATCGAATTCATCTAGGACCACATCATATGCAAATTCGGGATCCCCTCCGAGATTAAATGTGATAATGGGAAGCAGTTCATCGGCAACAAGGTGACAAATTTTCTCAAAGATCATAAAATCAAAGGATCCTATCAATGCCCTACCACCCATGCGCAAATGGGCAGTCCGAGTCCACGGACAAGACCATCATTCAAAACTTGAAAAAGAGGTTAGAAAATGCGAAAGGAAAATGGAGAGAGGTGTTGCCCGAAGTACTATGGGCATATCGAACAACTTTGAAGACAAGCATAAGAGAGACACTGTTATCTTTTGTATATGGGTCTGAGGCTCTGATACTGGTCGAGGTTGGGGAACCAAGCGCTAGATTTCTACATGCCACCAAGGACTCGAACAACGAGGCCATGACTACAACCCTCGAACTATTAGATGAAAAGCGAGAGGCTTCACTGGTTCGAATGGACGCTCAAAAACAAAGGATCGAAAGATACTATAACAGGAGAACAAACCTCCGAAATTTAGGAGTCAGGGACTTAGTCCTAAGGAAAGTCACCCTCAACACTCGAAACCCAAATGAAGGGAAGCTAGGCCCGAGCCGGGAAGGACCGTACCGCGTCCTCGGAGTAGTAGGCAAAGGATCATACAAACTTGGCACCATGGAAGGCGAGAAACTACCAAGCAACTGGAACATATCGATGCTCAAGCGCTATTATTTCTAAGGTATAACCTTCTCCCTTTTCACTTTATGTTTCATACTAATTCCTTAAAGGTGTTTGATGGGGGACGCCAAAGCACCCTTCGATTTGAAGACCTTGGGTTTTAAAGCATGCGTTGCACTCTTTTTCCCTTCAACTGGATTTTATCCCAAATGGGTTTTACCGGCAAGGTTTTTAACGAGGAAACATCTATATGCTACTTAAGGAGAACTCAACAAGTATTCAAGGCTTCCTCTCAATCAGCCTTGAATACTGGGGGTCATCACCCTCGGAGGCTATCTTTTCGAAGGAATCAAGTTACGCCTAAGAAGACCTCGATAGTAAAACATTGTATTGGGCCAAACGGTCAAATGAACCGTGTCCATGTAGAACAATCGATCCCCCAAAGGCAAAAACATGTACACATATATCAAGTAAATCAAAGAATCCCCTCTTCTTTTCAAAACACTTTATGCCTTAAAGAAGTTTACCGCTTTCACGCAAAACGGCTCAAGGGCCAGAAATCCTCGAGCACTCGGTGACTATAATCAATAGTCAGCTCATCGAGCCATCAAAAACTCGAAATCATAAGACCTCAATGAGGCAGCTTCGAGCTAGTAAGTCTTCTATGAGGCAACATCAAAATTATAAGACCTCAACGAGGAAACTTCGAGCTAATAAGCCCTCCATGAGGCAACATCAAAATTATAAGACCTCAATGAGGCAACTTCGAGATAGTAAGCCCTCCATGAGGTGACATCAAGTTTATAAGACCCCAATAAGGCATACTCAAAATCGTAAGACCTTAGAAAATAGGCATACACCGATATTAGGCCCGAGGCTACATATTCGAACTTTTAAGACCCCTAAAAAGGCATACCCTCGAATATAGACGCCGAGGTCATCTCACCCGGGACTAAAGACTATGGTAAAACTAATAGGGTGTGGCCGAATTAACACGGCTCGGAGACGTCCGATTACCGCCAAACTAAAGGCCTTGAATTACTTCGAGATACTTCAAAAAGAACTGGTTAATCAGGCTACCCTTGGCATAAGCAAATGAGCTTTGATAAATATCAGCTCCGAACAATGAAAAGGCTTCGAAACAATCAGCCTTCAATGAAAAGGCATCGAAACAATCAGCCTCCAAGTAAACCTCCCGAGGTACTCAACTGTCGTCACATATCGACTCATAATCGAGGTTCTCATTTGAGCCACCGAAGAGTCAGACAAACACAAACATGCCAAGGCATAATCGAAACTTCATAGGTCTTTAGCCAAAATGAGGGAAAACTATAGCCGTACTAGAGGTCGCATCCACCCAATCTAAAGAGCCTAAGGGCCAACGCGTAAGAGCCTAAGGGCCAACCTAAAGAGCCTCAGGGCCATCACAAAGAGCCTCAGGGCCGATCTATGGAGCCACATGGCCGAGCTAAAGAGCCTAAGGGCCAATTTGTAAGACCTCAATGAGGCAACACCACACTTGTAAAACCTTAAAATAGCACAACCCCGATATCAAGGCCAAGGCCATAATATCAGACTTATAAGACCCCTAAAAAGGCCATACCCTTGATATGAAGGCTGAGGTCATCTCGCTTGGGGACTAAGCGTAATCCCTCGATGAGGCAAAATTAAGCTTATAAGACCTCAACGACAAGCATCAAAATTCAAATCACAAAAGTAGAAACGAAGACAAGAAATGACGAGAAGCGAAGATCCTTTTATATATATTAAAGGTTCACAAAGGCATATTTACGAGGCTCACACATGGAGCCCTTACACAAAAAAGGAACAAATAAAACCTAATCTACCGCCAGGGTCACTTGGTCGGACAGAGCTCCCTCAGAAGCTGTGCCTTCAATGGCTTGGCTCTCGGCCCCCAGAATGCCAATGACTTCCTCACCCTCGGGGACTTCACCTTCATCTTCATCATCCTCCGAGCCGCTGGCTAAACCACCAGATGAACCATCATCGGGATAAAGCAGAGTTGACGACTGCTCTTTAAGGGCCCTCACATTTTCGATTTCAACCAAAATATCGAAGCCCCTGCTTGTGCGTCCTTGAGAGCCTTTCTCCAAGATTTTAATTGAGCATGTTCGAGGGCTCGGGTCAGCTCAAGGTTGGCCTCCTCAAATACCTTCTTGGCGCGAGCATTTGTAGTAGCAGCACCTTCTCGGTACGAGGATATGAGCGCATCGGCTTCGGACTTAGATGCAGATAGAGCCGCGACCGATTCAACATGAAGATCCCTATAATTACAACATTGTGCCTTTGCATCCCGAAGATGATGCTCATCCAAACTCAACTTCTCTTGAAGAACATCTCTCTCTGAGGCTACCTCATCCACATTGCTTGAGTCCAAGGATCTCAGTATCCCTGGCTCTAAGCCCCTCCTGCATCAGGGCATCTTTCTTATTAAGATGCAAAAGTTAATCCAAAGGTATTAAATGCTGAAATCAGACAAGCACAGAAATAGAAACATGCGAAGGCTATATTACCTGCTCGACAAGATTGGCCCGTTCTTGAGATACCATTTCCAAACAAGCTCGAAGCTCATGCATTTCTTCCTCCTTTATGGCGAAGAGGGCTATGAGCTCGTCCGCCTCCGATGAGAGCTTCCTACACTCTTCCTCATAATGGGTCAACTTGGCTCGAGACTGAGCAAAGGCCTGATTATAAAAGCACTATGGCCTGAAGGCATAAAAGAAGGAAATCAATAAAATGAGAATCGAGGCTCAAAGCACAATCGTTGAAATATTACTTGTTTGCAGATCTTATCGACTTCCTCGAAAATGAGTGAAGCATCAAGATCGTGGATTTCTTCAACCCCAGTAAAGTACCCTTCAAACACATCATTCTCCCCAAGTGATTCCCCCACGACGGGAGTCTCCATGTTGCGGGCATCCCGTACCTCCCTAGGAGAGGATGACGGACACGGCGGAGAATAACCTATATCATAACCCCAGATCGATTGGGCCCTTCTTTTGTCTTCGAGGAGCTTCAGAACTGGGCTCCCCAAGCTCATTTACCGAGTGCCCCTCGACTCGAGAAATGACTTGGGCGTCGACCGGCTCAGGGACTCCATTTAACTCACCCCCGAGAATCTCTTCAGCCCAAGGTAGGGAAACATCAACAACTTCTGGTTCAGAAGCCTTCGGTTCAACAACCGTCAGCTCAACAAGCTTCGAATCAGTCACACTTCCTCTTTCCCCAAGTACTAGCGGGGAACTGTCTTTATCTTCGCCCTCATCTCGAAGGACCTCTGACACTTCCGGAGTCAAGGCCGCTGAGTCGACCTTAGGTTTTTGCACTTTAGCCTTCTTCGGCTTCGAGGGATCGACCGTCGATTTCCTTTTTCTCTTCTTCTCTTATTTGGGTTATGGGGTATCTGCTTCCCCGAGTGTTGGTTCTCTCATAAAAGAGGCCTCTCTAAGACCTGCACAAGCACATTGCATAAACACAAGAAATAAGAGTACGTTCGAGGGATATATCTTTCAACAGGGATTAGATCCAAGGTCTCGAATCGGACAAAGTGGCTCATCCACCCTTTGTCTTTGTCTTCATCGATACAGGTAAAGAGTATCTTCGAGGTCTGGAGTTGAAGCTTAATCAAGCCACCTCGATACAGTCGAGGTATGTACATCCTAATCAAATGGGCGAGGGTAAAAGGCATCCCCTCGATCATGTTTGTAAAATACCTAATCATGTAAACTATGCTCCAGAATGACAGATAGATCTGGCCGAGTGTCACCCGATATTGTCAGTAGAAATCGAGGATCACCGGGTCTATCGATGGCAAATACGGTTCTACGAGACCTAGAGTAAAAGGATATGTATATACATTGAGGAAACCGACTTTATATTTTGTTATATCTTCCTCACGAGAAGGAATCTCCACTTGTACCGCCTTCCCCCAGCGGCAATCAGCCTTCAACTTCTCGGTGTTGATTATTAAGCTAATGTATCAGGACATGGGTTCACACCACCCCGGTTTCGAAGAAGGCTTATCGACCTTGAAATCGAAGGACGTTTCACAGGGTCCGGGGATGAACTCCTCAAAACGAGGAGGAACTATTGCCTTGCTCTTAGACGAGCGTGAAGATGAAGAAGCTTTATAATCTTGAAAAATAGTTTCTGAGGTCCTCTCCATTTTTGGAGAAAGATTTCAGAAGAAAAGAGAGAAATTGATAGGGATATAAACACAAGAAAGAAGTGAGAAGAGATTTTTAAAGGTCTGACGATACGAAGAAAAGTAAGGGGAGAAGGATGAAGTATTTATAGGGGCTATATATGCACGTCAGACAAAGCCAAAAGACAGCTAACCGCCTTAATCAATTCAAGGCTTTTCAAGAGACATGCGAATGTGACTTTTGAACACCCCTTTTATCACATAAATCACTTACATGACATAACTAAAGTAATAATGGAGGAATTGAAGAATTGAAGAATAGAAGAATTCAAATCGTTCCTTGTTATTTCATTCCAAGAAACGCGGGGACTATCTGTATACGGCCTAAATTGGAGAGTCCGATTTTTGAGGCCACTATGGCATTTCGCGCCCGGCCTCGAGAAACTCGAGACAGAATTCGAAGCTTGGCTATGAGGTACATCTTTTGAGGGAGCATATCGAAGGTTCCCTGTGCTCGACCTCGGGGCAGTACAAATCGATGACCGTCATGGAAAGGCGGGAAATTTCCAAGGGCATGTGGTTAGAGCTGACCAAGTTTGCAAGAATAGTACAAGTCCGTACTGAGACATTAAATAGCTTTACCAATGGAATTACCTTGTAATAATCATACATGTACTATTTTGGGATTCCCCCATACTATATAAAGGGGACCCTTGTCATTTTGTAAAGGAACACATACATTGAATACAATAGAGCATCTCTGCTCTTTGCCTAAACGTACTGAAACATTGTCTGTTTGATTTATTGCCTTCATTTATTATCTTTTTCAATTGTTCTTCATTTATTGCTCATCAGTCATCATAAAAGGGCCATCTTCTAGGCCCCTAATATCACCATCCCTTCATCAGTTATTCACCATTAAGAGCTATATTCAGTACTCGAGGTCCAACTTCGGCCAACTCGGGACCCAGCCTTGTGGCACATTCAGTTTGCATATCGCATTCCCCTTATCTACACTTAGCATATATTGCATAACAATTGGTATTGCAATAAATCACATATTTTTAAAAACCACAAAGATCAAGATAATTGTTAATACCATTTTCAAGGTAAAAAATATTCTTACAATATGCATACCTCACATTTCCAGGCTCATCTCTCAAATAGAAACCAATCGAACTCCTTCTCGAATTTCCCATAGAATCTCCATCAGTATTAACCTATCCATCCAGGAATAGACATCACTCGTAGCATATTATTCGTATTTAGCCTTGGAGTATTGTCCGTCATGTGTAATAAGTGAGGTCACTTATGGGATACAATCTGGAGTCATGGTTTCGTCTCTTAAACAAGTGATTGAATAGTGGAATAAACTTGATAAACAATCCTACTAATGGATACAAAATATCCATATTTATAACTATTCCTTCTCTTTAAAAGTTCTCATAGAGTAATATAGGGTAGATCCTGAAAGATAGGTCTAGGAATCACCTGAGCTTAGACCCTCCATAGACAAATTTGCGCAAGAAAAAAAAGGACCACACCCTGTTTGTTGCATAAGATCTAGAAAAAAAACATGTTCTACAGTTTCCTCTCCCGAATTCACACAACACCAACACCTCGAAGGCATGCGATATACCATCCTTCTAAGGCATCACCCAAAGGCAATTTGGACTTTCATACATTCCACATGAAGAAGGAAATTTTAAAAGGCAAGCCCTTCACCCACATATTCTAGTGTGCAATGCTAGACTCCTTCCTTCTCCCCAAGTAACCCCAAACAGACTTCACATTGAAATCATCCTTTGTCTGCATCATCCAATATGTCCTATATAATGCACCTTATAAGACTGGAGGTTGAACAATCTCCAATATGTAGAGGGCCAAATCTTCTGGCACAATTTTCCTCAACTTCTCCTCATCCCAAGCACCATCATGAACTAATATATATATATATATATATATATATATATATATATATATATATATATATATATA
>ML337092.1:454-19780 GCA_005239505.1 Nicotiana paniculata | reverse complement strand
TCCATTTTAATCTGATTATAACCAGAATATGCATCTAGAAAGCTTAATAGTTCATGACCTGTGATGGCATCAATCATTTGATCTACTAGAAAGCTTAATAGTTCATGACCTGTGGTGGCATCAATCATTTGATCTATATGAGGCAATGGGAATGAATCTTTGGGGCATGCTTTGTTTAAATCAGTATAATCTACGCATACTCTCCACTTTCCATTCTTTTTAGGTACTACCACGGTGTTTGCTAACCAGTTAGGGTACGTTACCTCTCGTATCGAACCAATCTTCAAGAGTTTTTGTACCTCTTCGTCGATCACTTGGTTCTTGAATGGTCCTTGCTTTCTTTTCTTCTGCTTAACAGGTACGAAGGATAGATCTTCATTTAGTTTATGAGTCATCACTTCTGGTGGAATGTCTGTCATATCTAAGTGGGACCATGCGAAGCAGTCTGCATTAGCCTTTAAATAATCGATCAACTTACCTCTTCGAGCGGGGTCTAGCCTCGTGCCTATATATACTTTCTGCTCAGGTTTTTGTTCGGATAATGGAACAGCTTCGAGCTCTTCCGTAGTTGTTTTGATGTGCTCATCTTCCTCCGGTTCACGAATGATGTCCGGTCTGGAATCTGTTTCTGTGTGGTATAGTATACCTTCCATGGTTACTTGTTTTTCCTTCTCGTAAGTATTTTCTTTCGTACCTGTTTCAGCGATAATTTCTTTTGTACCTATTTGGGTAGTAATTTCTTCCATGCTTGTTTGGGTTGTGTTACCTGCTTGGGAGATTCCCTTATCTTCCACCTATATTTTCTTGTTGTAGTGTACCACAGAGTTTATATTTCTTGCGGTATGCTGATCTCCTTTTATTTGTTGAATCCCTTATTCAGAGGGAAATTTAATTACCTGATGCAACGTGGAGGGTATCGCTTTCATGTTGTGGATCCATGGCCTTCCAATAATTACATTATAAGCCATGTCAGTATTGATGACTTGGAACCTGGCACTTTTGATCACCCCCTTAGCATAAGTGCTAATCTCAATTTCTCCTTTTGTTATAACCGTAGAGTTATCAAACCCTGATATGGCTCGTGCTTTTGGGATTACTTGATTCTCCAGTAGCATTTCTTCCACGACTTTTAGCAAAATGATATTGACTGAACTTCCTGGATCAATCAACACTCTTTTTACGTTAGTTTCATGAATAAGTAAAGATATTACCAGAGCATCGTTGTGCGAAAGCATTAATCCGTTGATATCTGCATCATCGAAGGTTATATCGTCTTCTCCACGAGCCCGTTTTCCATGTGTAATTGTGAACTTCGTGGTTGTTTTGCAAATCACTCTGTTTACTTCTTCACCCCTGTGTATTACGTTAACGGTTCGTTTTGGAGAAGGAGGCTTTGGGGGCTCCTGCATGTTCCTCATATATGCCTGTTTACCTTTATCATTAAACAATTCTGTTAAATAGCCCTGTTTTAATAAATTTTCTACATCACCTTGTAAATATCTGCAATCCGCAGTTTTGTGCCCATGATCGTTGTGAAATTCACACCAGTGATCTGGTTTTCTTCTGCTTGGATTTGACCGCATCTCTTTGGGCCACTTAACCTTGTCTCCCATGTTCCTCAATATTGAGACAAGTTCTGTAGTACTTACATTAAAGGTATGATCCCCAATTTGAGTACTACCTCTGGGTCATTCATCTCGATCTTTTCTGGACCTTGACGAGGATGAGACCACGTCTCTTCCTTGTGGTCTGTAGTCCGACCTAGTGTTTTCGAACCTGGGGCGGATATCGCGTCTCGGGGGTCCTAAGTAAGGATCGTACCTATTTTTAGCTGATCTTCTATCTGATTAAGGACGTCTGGATCTGGAATGATCTTCATCTCTCGAACGAGCAATGATATCTTCTTCAATTTTGAGTTTAGTATTGTACCTGTTATATACATCGTTCCATGTTGTAGCGGGGAATTCTATTAGACTCTCCTTAAGTCGCCTCGTGGATTCTGAGCTTTTATCGTTCAGGTTGCTTGCAAATGCCATGGCTGCCCAATTATCAGGCACCCTGGGTAACTGTATTTTTTCTCGTTGAAATCTGTCTGCAAATTCACGAAGTAGTTTCGTGTCTCTTTGTTTTATTTTGAATATTTCTTCCATTCTCTTCTCAACTTTTTGTGCACCAGAGTGTGCCTTTATAAACGAATCTACAAGCTCAACAAAAGAGTCAATAGAATTTTCAGGGAGAAGAGAATACCAGGTTAGGGCCCCTTTGGTAAGTGTTTCCCCAAATTTTTTGACAAGGACTAATTCAATCTCTTGTTTCGTTAAGTCGTTGCCTTTTACTCCAGTAGTGAAAGCAGTCACATGGTCGCGTGGGTCAGTTGTTCCATCATATTTGGGAATGTCAGGCATTTTAAACTTCTTGGGTATAGGCAAGGGTGCCGCACTTGGCTTCCAAGGTTGTTGAGAATATTTATCAACATCAATGCCTTTGATGATAGGTGGTACTCCAGGAATTTGTTCGATGCGATCGTTCTGCTCCTTCATCTGTTTCTGCATGGTTAGCAGTAAATTTTGTAATTCAGAGTTATTAGATATACCTGGTCTCGTTTCGAGAGATTCATTAGGAGTATCTCCTCTTCCTGAGTTTGCCAACCCAGATTGAGGGTTTTCCATGGTGATGGTGTTATTGGGGGGTGGAGTCGGCGGTGTAGGTAACGTTGCCGGTAATCCTCTTGGAAAGCTTGGCTCACATACTCTGCAATCATTTGCTTTACATGATCTTGTTCCACAGTTTGATCATTATCATCATTGTTGTTATTGGATCTTTCTGGGGTTTGTTCCCTCGAACCACGTGGGATTACTGAAGGCGATGGAATTGGGGTTCCACTCCTTTGCTGGTTGTTGTCATGGGGTTTGACATAATTCAGAGGATATCACTTAAAAGTAAATAAAGATTATCAGGTTCCCGGTAACGGAACCAATTTGTTTAACCAAAGAATTAGACCCTTTGACTAAAGCTTTTTTTTAAGATGAATTCGGGTAACTAATAATCAAGATAATGGAGAAAAATGAATAATAGACAATATTGCAGAAATATAAAGTTGATTGTTTTCGAGAATCAGATGCCTTTACAAATTGTATTCTCCTCCCTTATATAGGAGATTCTTACAACGTACGACTCTTGCTATGGTTACTCATTAATGACTAATTATGACATTAATGAGGCGTTACAAAGGATAATGGTAATTGGGGTTCAGTTACATAACGTTCAAGTAATCAATTGTGGGTCTTTGAATCTGCTCATAGCTTTGTCTAGATTCATTCTGACCCTGCCTCTCTCCCGTTTTTGATTAAGTTAAGTTCCCCGTGGCTGATAAGTTCGTGGGTTTACTGAACCATGCCTCTTTGTACCGTATCTCTTCAAGGAGTCACGTCCAGTTATCGCATTTTCCTGTGTCCACGTGACTGGCTAAGTTGTCAAAAGTTGGCTTACGTGTGAAACTCTTTTTTACCAATACATGCATATGTTATGAGGTGCCTTGGGAGCATCGGATTCATGGAATTTTGGCTATTAAGGTTCGGGGAGCGTCATTGTGGTCAGGTGGTGAATTATGCGGTGCATGGTGCTAATTCAGCAAAGGTATGCAATCATGTTCTGGTATGTCGTGTGGTAGTTGATATAATGTTTATATATTGGGACTAGGTTCTGAGCTTATTATATGGATAAAAGAAGAAATCTTTAGATTTGATCAAGCTAATGTGCTCAACTGGGTTGTGGTAGCACGTGCAGGTGCTCGAGGTGTTAAACAGTGATTTCAGATAACTCCAGAGCATTTCTTAGCACGTCCGAGGACGAACGTCTATTTAAGTGGGGGAGAATGTAATGACCCGATCGGTCGTTTTGAGCTCTAGCGCGCGTTCGGCAGTTTGGGGTCATGAGCAGCTTCGTTTCAGGTATTATGACCCGTAGGCGTGGTCGGAATTGAATTTCGGGAAGTTTAGAGTTGGTTTGGAAAGAAAATTCTCATTTCAGAAGCCTTAAGTTGGAAGAATCAACTAAGATTGGAATTTTGAGTAGACGACCTCCGAATCAGGATTTGAAAGTTTCAGCCGGTTCGTATGATTATTTTGGGCTTGGTCGTATGTCCGGATCAGGTTTTGGATAGTCCGGGAGCGTTTCGGCTTATAATGTGGAAGTCAGCATTTTTGAAAGAATTTCCTAAGTTTGGCTTGAAGCGCATTTCAGTGATATTGATATCCGTTTGGGATTCTGAGTCTGGCAATAGCTTCGTATGGTGATTCTGGAGTTGGGAGCGCGATCAGAAGTGAATTCGGATGTCCGGAGGTCATTTTGGAGTCATTTGGCTAAAGATAGAAATTTGAGGTTTTTGGAGAAAATCCAACCGGAAGTGGAAATTTTGATATCGACGTCGGAATGTGATTCCGGAAGTTGGAGCAGGTCCGTAATGTCAAGTATGACTTGTGTGCAAAATTTGAGGTCAATCGGACGTGATTTGACATGTTTCGGCATCGGATGTAGAAGCTGGAAATTTCTAAGTTCATAAAGTTGGGATTTAGGTGCAATTCGTGGTTTCGATGTGGTTTGATGTGCTTTGAGGCCTTGAGCAAGTCTGTATTATGTTTTGGAACAGGTTGGTATAATTGGACGGAGTCCCAGGGGCCTCGGATGGATTCTGGGCGGTTAACGGATCATGTTTGAAGTTTGAAGAAGGCTGGAATTGATGTCATCTGGTGTGACCGCACCTGCGAGGTTTTGGCCGCAGGTGCGGCTATGGAACCGCAGGTGCGAACAATAGATGGTCCGGCTGGGAGCGCAGGTGCGATGGTATTTCCGCACCTGCGAGGTCGCAGATGTGGGTTGTAGGGTGCATGTGCGATTTTGGGTTGAAGTTGAGGAAGCCGCAGGTGCGGTAGATTGGACGCACCTGCGGGAGCACAGGTGCGGAATCGAGGTTGGGCAGAATGTTTAAAATCGAGAATTTTTGGCCATTTCTTCATTTCTTCTTTGGTTTGGTCGATCTTTGGAGGCTTCGAGGAGAGGGTTTCTTCATGCAATGTCAAGGTAAGTAATCCCTTCATGTTTCTAAGTTAAAATACAAGTTATAGGCATGGAATTAGACATGGGAATTGGTAGGAAATTGGGAAATCTTAAGGAAACCTAGAATTTGGTAATTTGGATTTTTAGCCACAAATTTGAGCATGAAATGCAGAGTAAATTGTATATTTGAGTTAGTAAGGCTATGGGTAGAATAGCTCTTCGAGAAATTTCGGATTCAGGGCACGTGGGCCCGAGGGCATTTTGGTCAATTCACCAAGCAGAGTTGGGAAAGTATGTAATTTGAATTTGTTGTGAGCATTAGGATGAATTTTCATTGTTTTACCGTTATGTGGTAGTTTTGGGGAGTTGTGCATCCATGGGAGTCGTCGGAAGGGCTTGGAAGCCGGTTATGGGACTTCGGAGCGAGGTAAGTCTCCTTTCTAACTTTGTGAGGGGGAATTATCCCGCTAGGTGAACTATCTGCGGGGGCTACGTACGCACGAGGTGACGGGAGTTCGTGCATAGCTACTATTATGCCATGTCCGGGTAGCCTAGGACCCACTAGCATGCCTTACATGTTGTACCTGTGACCTTGTCTGTGATATTAGACTGCTAATATAATAGAAATTGTAATTGAATGACTAAGGAAGACTAGAGTTTATTTTTCTAAATCATCCCAAAAGATAATTGATTTCCTTCGCAGGCAATTGTATTTCCAGATAAGGTTGTATTATCAAACATTATAAAAACTTGGCAAGCGAATTTCGAAAAAGGGATTTAAATACTATTTTGTGGTTTTTAAAAGAGAAATCTGTCATTTACTTGGGTACTTATTTTCCCAACGTATTCGGGGTGGATTGTTGATTTTGCATGACTGCATGTGACCGCTTCGCAATTTACATTCCGCGAGCGGAGTGTTATTCCCCCACTCTCATGGGAGCGGGTCGTACGCCACGACGGATATAAAATGCACTTATGGTTCGGGTCGGTCGACCCTCGGCAGTGCATAGACATGATTATTATATTTAGAGGTGCACTTATGGTAAGGGTCGTTCGACCCTCGGCAGTTCACAGAGATGATTATTATATTGAGAGGTGCACTTATGGTACGGGTCGTTCAATCCTCGGCAGTGCACAGAGATGATTATTATGACGGCTCAGGCTGGTTGTCCTTATCCCGTATGCGCATGTTAAATTGTTAAATATTTTTCATGGATTTTTAAAAGTGATAAGATATTTGGGGGACCCATAAAGAGGAAGTTGTTTATTTAAGATATTTGGGGGAAATGAGGAAGTGGTGACTGTTTGTTTACTTCCAGTATTTTACTTGGATTTTAGTACCTTATATATTTGCTGCTTTACTACCTTTACATGCCTATCGTGTTCATCACATGCTGTTAAATTAATTTGCTGGACCTTAGTGAGTGTATAATTCGACCTCTCGTCACTACCTCTCAGAGGTTATGCGGGCGACTTACTGAGTATACGTTGTTTTTTGTACTCATGCTACACTTGCTGTGCATTTTATTGCATAGGTACTTTCATAGAAATGTGGAGGATTTGGAGACTTAGGCGGGCTGCATCATCCGGAGGCGATCCGCAGCTGACAGAGTCTCCCTCGTACTGTGTTTATATTTATTTTAAATTTTCTTGTCCAATTTGTATTTCGGACAGGATTTGTGATGATTGTATAAATTCTTAGAAATTGCTCATGTACTTGTGACACCGGGTTCTGGGGTGTGTTGGGATATATTTGCTAAAGTGTAGTATTCAAATCATTATTTCACTTAACAGATCTTTTTATTTAGTTAATATGTAATAAAGTGCAAGGAAATATTTTTCATAAATGTTAAAACCGAAAATTTATTTCAATTAATTAATGATTGGCTTGCCTGAAAATGATGTCCGGCGCCATCACGACCTTAGGGATTTTGGATCGTGACATATGCCCTACTTGCTCAAGTCGTCTCGCCACGGTGCCGCATGAATCGACTCACTCATGCTAATATAGCACATTTGTCCCACTTGTGGGACTTATTCTACAAACCTCGGCTTAGCCTTGGAGTGTGTCCATACACTGGCACGTGTAGTTTCATGGTAATGAACTCAACATTCGAACCGATCTCGGTGGTATCCACTAGTAACTCCCAAAATATTTGACATTCCAAAATAGATTCATGGCATAGTAGCCTCAAAGGATTTTTTTAAATCAAATTATAGCATTAATAGAAAATCTAAGCCAATTGAACAAAATTAAATAAATAACCTTTTACATGTTAAAGCCTTTAGCAATTTAACATCAACTTTTTAAAAGATACTACAAGTGTTATTCCATTTATCAAATTTCAAAAGAAATACTTTCCATGAAAATTTATATTTAGAACTCAAATATGTATATACTTATCAATTAAATTTTGATAAAAACTTATAACATTTACCTTAAGTGTCATTTTTCCAACAAGATTTAAAATAAAATTTTATAAAATAACATAACATTATATATGCAACATAATATTTTGGTATATGGAGATATCCGCACTTGTTTGTTCCCACAAGAACGAAAGTTATTTGCAAACAACTTAAGCATTAACTCGAAACATGATTTTAGAGAAAATCCCTCAAGAAAAGTAAGTTTTAATCAACCTAACTCGCATCCTCTTTATTAACATTCACAAGCTTTCAATTCTCTTCCATTGTTCCATTGTTGATTAAAATTCTCAAACATCACCTACAAGCCGATATCTAAAATTAGGTATCCTAATTACATCAATATAAAATCTAAAATATTGATCAATATCCATTTATGGCTCATAAGTTGGCTACAAGCCTCCAACAACTCCAATCGCCCAATAAATTCACATGCTAGCTTATTCATTTTCGTTATTATAATTTAATACCCATTCAAATTCATTAATGATACTACATCATTTGCCCAATGACATCAAGTTACTATGCATCATCTCCCTAAATCAACACTTGCAAATACAATTCAGGTGATTACTTAGTTGATCACTTTCAATTTTGCTAACAAATAATTTCATAGGTTCACGGTATTCATCAATTTTATTTCCAAGAATATTGTTCATCTCCAAATGCTACAACTACTTCTAACTACTCATATAAACGAGTTTGAAGCATAAGAATCACCTCTTGTAGACCATCCTTGAAAAATTATAACTTTGGTGATTTTTTGTGTTCTTGAAGATTTGATGATGAATTCTAGTATTTGTATGTAAGAATGATATTAGAACTCATGTATATTGAGTAAAAATCAATCCAAAATATCATTAACAACTTACCTTAGCTTGTTGGACTTGACTTTAGCTTAAAATCACCTCTTGACCTCAATAACCCTAACCCCAAAAGCTCAAAATAACCTCTCACCCCAACCTTGTACTTATTGGCCCAAATTTCTAGGTTTCGGATGATGTCCCGGACGCATCGCGTCCCCAGTTCACTACTCTTCCAAGCCTAGACACGGAGGCAGTACTTCATTGTCAGTCTTTGGTAATTTGATCATAACTTCTTCTAGTCCAAATGATGAACGGTTTGAAGTGTTAGAAACTAGACTCAAAGATCATTCATTTGATAGGTTGTTCGCCATATATATATATGCTCGTCTAAAGTTAGGCCTTACGCATGCTCATTTGGAACTTTAGTCTATCATGTAATTTTCAACTTGACTTATCCACATGGCTCTCCTTAGGCCCTATATCACTTTAAATACATCTTATACACTTATTATTATGTTCATGAGATATCTTTCATATTATTAATTAACACTCGCATACTAATACATATAATTAGCATACGTCGGACCTCTTAATGGCCTTAAACATTTTAAAACTTTTTTTTGGGGTGCTACAGTAATAATATTAGCATGACTGCCCGATAGAAACCTCATTCCATAACAATAATAATGTTATGATAATCTCACAGTAGAAACCTCGTCATTTTCAAATCAATTCTCACAATACGTCCAAGTGTGCCATAATCATAGCAGTCGGAATAACATTTCACCTTTGAAGATGCATATGCTCATAAATAATCAATAAGGTGCACAAGGACATAATAATAAATGTGCGAATATGTGCACAAGTTGTGAAGCATGACTACTGTTAAATCAAGTATAATAACAATTTTACAAATAGCCCATCTTAGCCAATTAAGAGGTCATAATCCTAAACACGGTTACTAGCATGGAATGATAAGCTAACATAGTCATACAATTGATTAAAACATACATCATGGAAGGCACATGATCAAACTAGGCCTACTAAGAGCCTAAAGTCTAGTCTTGTCATGAATCATACGTAGCACCCATGCATATAAGTCGCTTCCCACAAATTTCAATTAAGTAAACAATGTCATGTCCTAAGAATTATTGCCTCAAACCAATATTAGGCAAGATACTTACCTTAACAAGTCAAATCGACCCTTCAAAATCACCATTCCTTTAGAAATTACCTCCAACCGGCTCAAATGTAGCCAAATAATACTTAATAAAAACATTATATGAAACAATTCCAAACAAAAAATCTTCAATCTTTAATTAATTTTTGAAAAGTCAACTCGCGCCCACATGGTCAAAACCCGAGTTTAGGGGCAGATCCCTTTTACCTATAACCCTACAAATCTAAATAAGTATTTAGTTTTCAAATTCAAGTCCAAATAGTTGCTCAAAATTCAATTTACATTCTCTTTATGATTGTATTAGGGAGCGTCAGTATGATGACCCCCACCTGCTCGTTCTTCAGGACAGGTTCCAGCGAGTTGATGCTAGGGACGTGACTAATGGTGATGACAACATGTTGAGGATGCAGGGTCGTATATGTGTGCCTAATATAGATGGGCTTCGGGATTTGATTCTTGAGGAGGCCCACAGCTCGCGGTATTCCCTCCATCCGAGTGCCGCGAAGATGTATCAGGATTTGAGACAACACTATCGATGGAAGTGGATGAAGAAGGATATAGTTTAGTTTGTAGCTCAGTCTCTCAATTGTCAGCAGGTTAAGTATGAGCATCAGAGACCGGGTGGCTTGCTTTAGAGGTTAGAGATCCCGGAGTGGAAGTGGGAGTGGAACACCATGGACTTTATAGTTAGGCTCCCACGGACTTCGAGGAAGTTTGATGCTATTTGGGTTATTGTGGATCGGCTGAACAAGTCCGCACTTCGTTCGTGTTGGTACTACTTACACTTCAGAGTGGTTGGTTGAGATTTGTATTCTAGAGATTGTTCCCGTGCATGGTGTCCCAGTTTCCATCATTTCATATAGAGGTACTCAGTTGACATCGCAATTTTGGAGGGCCGCGCAGCGAGAGTTGGGTACTCAGGTTGACTTGAGCACATATTTTAACCCTAAAACGGACGGACAGTCCGAGCGCACTATTCAGATATTGGAGGACATGTTGTGCGCTTGTGTCATTGACTTTGGGGGTTCATGGGACCATTTTCTGCCGCTCGATGAGTTTGTATATAACAATAGTTATCAATCGAGAATTCAGATGGCTCCATACGAGGCTTTATATGGAAGGAGGTGTAGATCTCCGATAGGATGGTTTGATCGGGGTGAGGCTGGGCTCTTGGGTACAGACTTGGTTTAGGATGCGTTAGATAAGGTGAAATTGATTCAGGAGCAGCTTCGCACGGCGCAGTCTAGGCAGAAGAGTTATGCGGACATGAAGGTCTGTAATGTGTATTTTATGGTTGGAGAGAAGGTTTTGCTGAAGGTATCACCCATGAAGGGAGTTATGAGGTTTGGCAAGAGGGTCAAGTTGAGCCCCCGGTTCACCGGGCCATTTGAGGTGCTTCAGAGGATAGGGGAGGTAGCTTATAAGCTTGCCTTTCCACCTAGTTTGTCGAGTGTGCACACGGTATTTCTCATTTCCATGCTCAAGAAGTATGGTGGCAATCCGTCCCATGTTTTGGACTTCAGCACGGTTCATTTGGAGGGTGATATGACTTATGATGTGGAGCCGGTGGCCATTTTGGATCGGCAGGTTTGAAAGTTGAGGTCAAAGGATATAGCTTCGGTGAATGTGCAAAGGAGAGCTCAGCCTGTGGAGGAGTCCACTTAGGAGACCGAGCGGGAGATGCGGAGCAGATATCCACACCTATTTGAAACTCCATGTATATTATTAGACCCATTCAAGGATGAACGTTTGTTTAAGAGGGGGAGGATGTATAGCCCCGTTTCCCCCATTTCTGCTTATTTTTATGTTATTCAGCTATATTGTGTTATATCGGGTTAGTTGGTTCGGGTCCAGAGTGGTTTCGGAGTGAATTGAGACACTTAGTGTCTTTGGGATAAACTTAAGTTGGAAAAGTCAACTGGATGTTGACTTAGGGGTAAAGGATCTCGGATTTGAATATTTATGATTCCGTTTGCTCTGTTAGGTGATTATGGACTTAGGAGCATGACCAGAATGTGACTTGGAGGTCCTTAGTAGAATAAGGCTTGAAGTGGAGAAAGTTGGAAATTTGGCAATTTTGGTCGGCAATGGAAAATTTTGTATCGGGGTCGAAATGGATTCGGAAATTGGAATAGGTTTGTAGTGTCATTTTTGACGTGTGTGCAAAATTTGAGGTCATTCAGACGTGATTTGGTAGGTTTCGGAGTCGTTTGCAGAATTTGGAAGTTTAGAAGTTCTTAGGCTTGAATCCGAGGGTAATTTGGTGTGTTGATGTTGTTTTGAGTGATTCAAAGGCCCGACTAAGTTCATATGGGGTTATTTGACTTATTGGCATGTTTGGTTGAGGTTCCGAGGGCCTCAAGTGAGTTTCTGGTGGTTAACGGATCAATTATTGATGTTGGGAGATAGCTGATCTGCTGGTTACTGCAGTTTCTGGTGTTTTTCGCACCTGCGGATGGGGAGCCGCAGGTGCGAGATCCGCAGAAGCGCGTGGAAGTTCGCAGGTGCGAACAGTGTTGAGTTGGGCTGGATACGCAAGTGTGACATGGTGGTCGCATCTGGGAACCCGCAGGTGCGAGACTTGGGGCGCAGATGAAGAAAGGCGAAGCTTGGTCAGTTTTTGCAGAAGCAGAGTGTGACGCGCACGACTGCAGGTGCGAGGTTTGTCCGCAGATGCAGAACCTGGGAATTTTAAGTGAGTTCTGCACCTGTGATGGAATTTCCACAGGTGCGGTCTCGCAAAAGTGTGAAAATGGACCGCAGGTGCGAAAGGCCTGGGCAGAAGGTATAAAAGGGGGACTTCGTGATTTTTAGCTCATTTCCACCATTTTCAGTCAAACTTTGGAGCTTTTTCGAGTGATTTTGAAGGGGATTCAAGGGTTTTTCAGTGAGGTAAGTTGCTTGATCTCTAATACTCCTATCTATGGTGTTTTCCCGTTGTTTTATCATCTAATTAGTGGGGTTTAGGAGTGAAAATTAGGGGTTAGGGCTTGAGATTTTAGAGAGTTTAATTTGAGGATTTGAGGGACCAAATGATGTTATTTTGATAAATTTCATATGGTTAGATTCGTGAGTGAATGGGCTTTCAAGTTTTGTAACTTTTGTCGCATTTCGAGACGTGGGCCCGGGGACCGAGTTTGAACCAATTTCGGGTTCTTGGTCTGATTTGGTAATTTTTCTTGTGGACTTGCTTACTTTAGCATATATTAATGGTATTGTACTGGTTGTGACTGGATTTAGAGCATTTAGAGGCCGAATCAAGAGGCAAAAGGATTGCGGAGTAAGGATTTATCCCGATAAAGGCAAGAAACAGTTTTAAATCTGGTCTTGAGGTTATGAAACCCCAAGAAATTCATATGATATTGATATTGGAGGTGACACACATGCTAGGTGATGGGCGTGTGAGTGTGCACCGTGCGGGATTGAGACTTGGTCTGTCCCGGTAGACTGTAAAGTCGAATAGCCCATTGTGATTACCTGCTCATTCTTATTTTCGAATTATTGACTGTCTTACATGCTAGAAACCATGCTTAGGTTATATGAAAACACTATTGAGACCCGCCGTGGTAGTGAACTTGTTGTATTGACTGATAAACTGTTGTCTTGTACTCAGTCACTGTTTGCTTATGCATTTTTTATCTCAGCTCTCTCACCCATGATTTGATTAGTACTTGCTATATTCTCTGTTGGGTTGTTGTTGTGATAATTGTGAGGCTGGAGAGGCTAGTGACTAATATAGGGCTTGAGTGTCGGGTTGAGAGTTGTGTGAGATAAGTTGGATCGGACTGCATGCGACTGTAATGTTGGATCGAGTTGCACGCCGCAACAAGCCTTCAGGCCATGTTATTGGATAAGTTTGCACGCTGCAGCAGTATTGGGTCGGGCTACACGCTGCGACAATATAGCACTTGGGTTGTAGGAGCCCCTCCGAAGTTTGAACACCCCCAGTGAGTGCAGGTACCTTGATTGTGAGTATTGAGGATGAGAGCCGAGCGATTGAGTTGTCGAGATAGATGAGTGACAGTAGCCCCTGTAAGGTTGTGTATTGCTTTTATTTATTGATGCACATTGTTTCTAGTCATTGTTGTTGTGATGTTTTGAAGGACTTATATTGTTTCGCATGATCTTGAAACGTTTTGATTTTAAAACACCAGTTTGAAAGCATGCCTAATTTCCTTTGCTGAAACTTCTTAAAAGAATTGTATTATGTGTAGATCGACTTTGTTTTCTCAATTCCTTATTTAATTCAGTTACTTACTGAGTTGGAAGTACTCGCATTACTCCCTGCACCTTGTGTGCAGATCCAGGTGAGACCATTCGCAGAGATCGTTGAGTCCATGCGCTTGTGGTTGTCAGAGACATACGAGGTAGTTGCTAGCGTCCGCATCCCTTGATTCTCCTCTATTATTATCTTTTCTTCCTGTTTTTGGTATTAGTGGAACATTGTAAACTCCGATTCTAGTCTGATTTAGATGCTCATGACTTAGTGACACCCAGATGTCGGGCTTTCTTTTCCGCACTTCTATTTTAAGTTGAACTCTTCTATGAAAGTTTTATTATGAATAACTTTGAATTATCTTCTAAACTGAAATATTGATGTGTCTTGGTAATGTGTCGGATTGCGTAGTATGACTATAGGCGCCATCACGACAGGGTTAGTTTTGGGTCGTGACAAATTGGTATCAGAGTCTAGGTTACATAGGTCTCACGGGTCATGAACAAGTTTAGTAGAGTCTTGCGGATCGGTACGAAGATGTCTGTACTTATCTTCGAGAGGCTGCATAACCCTTAGGAAAATCTCACATTCTAGAATTCTTGTCGTGCGAATCTGTTGATTCTGGTGACTAAACTTCTATTGTTTCATTCTCTCACAGATAGTGAGGACTCACACTATCGGACAGGGTGACCAGCCACCAATACCATCAGCCAGGCCCGGGAGAGGCCTAGGCCGCGGTCGAGGTCGTGGTAGGGGTAGAGGTGCAGCCCACGCAGTAGTCGGGGCAGTACCTGCAGACCCTTCAGTTTCTCTAGACCAGGTCCCAGTCGTAGATGCCCTAGTGGGACCAGCTCAGGCACCCCTTGTGCCTATTGTGATTACTGGCCTTCAGGAGGCCCTAGCTTAGATTCTGTCAGTGTGTACTGGCCTTGCTCAGGCAGTCTCTGTTTCTACGGCTGCAGCTACTTATCAAGCCGGGAGAGGCACTCAGACTTCCGTTGCCCGCACACCGGAGCATGTTGTTCAGGGGCTTCAAACACTAGGGGCACCACCGGCCCAACCGATTGTAGCTCCTCAGGACTATGTGGTTCCTATTATGCCTGAGGAAAAGCAGCGTAGATTGGAGAGGTTTGGGAGACTCCAGCCTCCATCTTTCAGTGGTGTAGAGGGTGAGGATGCACAGGGTTTCTTGGATAAGTGTCAAAGGATGCTCCGTACAATAGGTACTCTGGAGACCAGTGGGGCCTCATTCACTACTTTCCAGTTCTCTAGGGCTGCATTCAGTTGGTGAGAGGATTACGAGAGGCGTAGACCGGTCGACGCAACACCCCTTACTTGGCAGCAGTTCTCCGTTCTCTTTCTGGAGAAGTTTGTGTCTCAGTCCCGCAGAGAGGAGCTGCGCAGAGATTTTGAGCAGCTTCATCAGGGTGACATATCTGTGACACAGTATGAGATGCGATTCTCTAAGTTGGCTCATCATGCGATCTGGTTGGTTCCCATAGACCGAGAGAGGATCAGGAGGTTTATAGATGGCCTCACTTTTCAACTTCGATTGCTTATGACCAGAGAGAGAGTATGGTGTTACTTTTGATGAGGTTGTCGACATTTCTTGGTAGATTGAGATGGTTCGCGGTCAGGAGAGAGTTGAGAGGGAGGCCAAGAGGCCTCGTGGACAGGGTGGATTCAGTGGTGCTCCTTCTGGGGGTCAGTTCCAACACAGTAGAGGCCGTCCATTCAGGCATGCTCAGACAGCTCACCCGGTTCACCGTGGTGCATCGTCTGGCCATGGTTCTCACAGTTATCAGTAGGGTCGTTCATATCTTGGTTCCCTCCCAGCGTAGAGTTCTTCTCGTGCTCCATCGGGTCAGGGTTCGTCTATGCCGGGTCGTTCTACTAATTATCCCGGTGCTCGGGGCTCCCTTCAATCCCCAGCACCAGCGCCGGGGTGTTGCTTTGAGTGTGGGGAGTTTGGTCACATGAGGAGGGAGTGTCCCCGTCTAGTGGGAGGTCCCGCTTCACAGAGGAGTTAGTCTATGTCATCAGCATTAGTTCCTCCACCACCCGCCCAATTAGTTAAGAGTGGAGCCTAGTTAGCTAAGGGTCGCCCGAAAGGGGGAGGTAGATCAGGAGGTGGCCAGACCCGTTTCTATACCCTCCCTGCCAGACCAGATACCATTGCTTCTGATGTTGTGATTACAGGTATTGTTTCAGTTTTCCACCGAGATGCCTCGATATAATTTGACCCTGGTTCCACGTATTAATATGGTTCCTCATACTTTGCTCATTTTTTGGATATTCCCCGTGAGTCTTTAGTTTCATCTATTCATGTATCTACTTCTATAGGCGATACTATTGTTGTGGACCGTGTATATCGGTCATGTGTGGTGACTATTGGGGTCTGGAGACCCGGGTGGATCTTTTGCTTCTCAGTATGATTGACTCAATGTTATATTGGGCATGGATTGGTTATCTGCATGACATGTTGTTCTAGATTATCACGCTAAGACTGTGACGTTGGCTATGCCGGGATTTCTGAGGGTTGAGTGGAGCGGTTCTGTAGATTATGTACCAAGTAGGGTGATTTCATATCTGAAGGCTCAACGTATGGTTGAGAAGGGTTGCCTATCTTATTTGGATTTTGTAAGGGATATTAGTGTAGAGACTCCTACCATTGATTCTGTTCCACCGGTACATAATTTTCTAGATGTGTTTCTTGCGGACCTGCCGGGCATGCCGCCCGACAGGGATATTGACTTTGGTATCGATTTGGTGCTGGGCACTCAGCCTATTTCTATTCCACCTTATCGTATGGTAGCACCGGAGTTGAAGGAGGTGAAATAACAACTTCAGGAACTCCTTGATAAGGGGTTTATTCGGCCTAGTGTGTCACCTTGGGGTGGACCGATTTTATTTGTGAAGAAGAAGGATGGTTACATGAGGACGTGAATTGATTACAGACAGTTGAACAAGGTCACAGTCAAGAACAAGCATCCTTTTCCTCGTATTTACGATTTATTTGACCAGCTTCAGGGAGAGAGGGTATTCTCCAAGATTGATTTGAGGTCCGTTTATCACCAGCTAAAGATTCGGGATTGAAATATTCTTAAGATAACTTTCAGGACCCGTTATGGCCACTATGAGTTCTTGGTGATGTCTTTTGGGCTGAACAATGCCCCAACAACGTTCATACATTTGATGAACAGTGTATTCTATCCATATTTAGACTCATTCGTTATTGTATTCATTGATGACATCCTGGTGTACTCTCGTAGGTAGGAGGAGCATGCTCACCATTTGAGGATTGTATTACAGAGATTGAGGGAGGAGAAGCTTTATGCAAAGTTCTCCAAGTGTGAGTTTTGGCTCGGTTCAGTAGCATTCTTGGGGCACTTGGTGTCCAGTGAGGGTATTCAGGTGGACCCGAAGAAGATTGAGGTGGTGCAGAGTTGGCCTAGACCATCCTCAACCACGGAGATTTGGAGATTTCTTGGTTTGGCGGGCTATTACCGTCACTTTGTGGAGGGATTTTCATCTATTGCATCGCCCTTGACCAAATTGACCAAAAAGGGTGCTCCATTTAGGTGAGTGTGAGGAGAGCTTTCAGAAGCTCAAGACTACCTTGACCACAACTCCAGTGTTAGTTCTACCATCAGCTTCAGGTTCTTACATTGTGTATTGTGATGCCTAGAGGATAGGCATTGGATGTGCTCTGATGCAGGAGGGTAGGGTGATTGCCTATGCCTCGCGCTAGTTGAAAAACCATGAGAAGAATTATCATGTCAATGATCTGGAGTTAGCAGCCATTGTTCACGCCTTGAAGATTTGGCGTCATTATTTGATCATCGGAGTCTGCAGCATCCGTTTAAGAAGAAAAATCTTAATTTGCGCCAGCGGAGATGGTTGGAGCTTCTTAAGGACTATGATATCACTATTTTATACCATCCTGGGAAGGCCAATGTGGTGGACGATGCTTTGAGTCGCCAAGGGGAGAGTTTGGGGAGTTTGGCATATTTCCCAGTAGTAGAGAGACCCTTGGCATTGGATGTTCAGGACTTAGCAGGCCAGCTTGTGAGATTGGATATTTTGAAGCCGAGTCAGGTATTGGCTTGCGTAGTATCCAGACCTTCTCTTTATGACCGTATCAGGGAGCGTCACTATGATGACCCCCACATGCTCGTTCTTTAGGACAGGGTCCAGCAAGGTGATGCTAGGGACATGACTATTGATGATGACGATGTGTTGAGGATGCATGGCCAGATATGAGTGCCTAATGTAGATGGGATTCGGGAGTTGACTCATGAGGAGGCCCACAACTCTCGTTATTCCATCTATTCGGGTTCCACGAAGATGTATCAAGATTTGGGACAACACTATCGGTGGAGGTGGATGAAGAAGGATATTGTTGAGTTTGTAGCTCGGTGTCTCAATTGTCAGCATATTAAGCATGAGAATTAGAGACCGGGTGGCTTGCTTCAAAGGTTAGAGATCCCCGAGTGGAAGTGGGAGCGGATCACCATGGACTTTGTAGTTGGGCTCCCACGGACTTTGAGGAAGTTCGATGCTATTTGGGTTATTGTGGATCGGCTAACCAAGTCTGTGCACTTCATTCCTATTGGTACTACTTACACTTAATAGCGGTTGGATGATATTTATATCTGAGAGATTGTTTGCCTGCATGATGTCCCAGTTTCCATCATTTCAGATAAAGGTACTCAGTTCACATCGCAATTTTGGAGCGCTATACAGTGAGAGTTGGGTACTCAGGTTGAGTTGAGCACTGCTTTTCACCCTCAAACGGACGGACAATCCGAGTGCACTATTCAGATATTGGAGGACATGTTGCACGCTTGTGTCATTGACTTTGGGGGTTCATGGGACCAGTTTTTTCCGCTCGCGGAGTTTGCATCTAACAACAGTTATCAGTCGGGTATTCAGATGGCACCGTACGGGGATTTATATGGGAGGAGGTGTAGATCTCTGGTAGGATAGTTTGATCCGGGTGAGGCTAGGCTCTTAGGTACATACTTGGTTTAGGATGCGTTATATAAGGTGAAATTGATTCAGGAGCGGCTTCGCACGATGTAGTCTAGGCAGAAGATCTATGCAGACAAAAAGGTCTATAATGTGTCTTTTACGGTTGGGAAGAAGGTTTTGATGAAAGTATCACCCATGAAGGGTGTTATGAGGTTTGGGAAGAGGGTCAAGTTGAGCCCCCGGTTCATTGGACCATTGAGGTGCTTTAGAGGATAGGGGAGGTGGCTTATAAGCTTGCCTTGCCACCCAGTTTGTCGAGTGTGCATCCAGTATTTCATGTTTCCATGCTCAGGAAGTATGTTGGCGATCTGTCCCATGTTTTGGACTTCAGCACGGTTCAGTTGGAGGGTGATATGACTTATGATGTGGAGTATCTTTTTGGTGCTTTTAAATCGGACTTGATCCCTCAAGAAAATTGTCCAACAGATCCATCGTTGGAAAAAGTCCATATTTTTTTCTTTCTAAAAAAATTAAAATTATTTCACTTCAGAAAGTAGTTTCCCCACCCCCACACTTATGTTATGCATCGTCCTCGATGCATGATCACAAAGACAAACATTATAACAAGGGTGAGAAATACTCCCTGAGACCCTCTCGGGCATAGCCCG